>ML777774.1:530187-546488 GCA_009831015.1 Picea engelmannii
ATATCTAGGGTCTTTAACATCTTGGTCCCAGACCAAGAAACCCAATGCCCCAGGCATGGGTACCCTGGACCCAGTCCAGGGGCCCTAGACATATCTAGGGTCTTCAACATCTTGGTCCCAGACCAAGAAACCCAATGCCCCGGGCATGGGTACCCTGCACCCAATCCAGGGGCCATAGACATATCTAGGGTCTTCAACATCTTGGTCCCAGACCAAGAAACCCAATGCCCCAGGCATGGGTACCCTGGACCCAGTCCAGGGGCCCTAGACATTGTCTAGGGTCTTTATCAATTTGGTCCCAGACCACATACCCTAGGAGTGCACTGGGGGCCCTAGATCTCGTCTAGGGTCTTAGTCAATTTGGTCCCAGACCACATACCCCAGGAGTGCACTGGGGGCCCTAGATCTCGTCTAGGGTCTTAGCCATCCTCCAGGAGAATGGCTCTCGCAGCTGCTTATAAATTTAACACTAGGCAAAGCATCTCAAGGTTTCGTTCTTTGGCTTCTATCTTTTGCCAGCTACTTTCACCCTCTGGGCCTTTAGCCCCTTCTTCCCATAAGGTAAGATACAACCCTTAAATATTTGGCCAACCCAATGCCCGGACCAATGTAATGGGATGGATGAGCAGGAGAAAGATGGAAAGTGGTAAGCATGGTGGGAGCGGACGATGGCTTTTCATGAATCCCCCCAGTGGCAACTCAGACCCTATGGGTACCAGCTTACTAGGGCATCCTGTCATTCCCCACAGGTATGGTCAAGTGGAGAGGTATAAGATCCAAGCACCCGTTAGAAGAAAAAAGAATTGAATGCACATATTCAAAGGTTTTGAGAATCAGAGTGACACATACCATGATACCCGAACTCATTACCTCATGGAGAAAGATCCATCTCTGCTACAGGACCAGGCCGAGGTGACGAATGCTACTGTTGCTGACAAAGTGGAGGCGTTGAAGAATGAAAAGATGGGCCCGCCAGGGCCATGCTCAAGTCGATCTGGCTCTCGGTACTCCATGTCTAGGAGCTATGGGCCTCAAGACATAATCTCCTTAGTTATCCCTAAACTGGGGGATAACATCTGGCTCCAACTCGGGGACATGTGCTCACCGTAGAGCACATGAGAACCTCAGTATCTCTAGCATAACCTGTGACCTGTTTGATCTCAACATAAGACTATTAGCAATCATTTGGGGTGGTGATATCACCCCTGGCTCTTATATATAATAGTACAAAAACGAACGCAAGCATATTTACAAATGTGAATACAAACTATTCTAGCATGAAATGCAAATGGTATGTACAATGAATGCAAATGCCTACTTACCTGCACTTACCTGTGAAGTCAAGTCCCCCCACCTTGGTGGGGTTTGAGGAAGTGCCTGCTGACTAGTAATGGACGCCTTCTTCCTTCCAATGTAGATAAGTAGTAAGAATCATCAACTGACTTTCTTCCAACTCTAAAAGGTCCAAGCCAAAATTGAGTACTTCCTTTGACATTAGTAGGCTCCCCCTTCTTGGCATTCCACATCCATACTACGTCCCCCTCTATGTATTCTCTAGTTTTGAATTTGGTTGTTTCTTGAACAACCCTGGTGTATTGTATAGAGGGAGGAGGGTGGGATTCTGCTGTGAAGACTTCTTGTTGGGATGGCTGAATTAATATATCATTTTCTCCCTTCTTTAGTAACTTCACAGCCCCGACTTCCTTGTCTTTATACTTGTCTAGGAGTTGCTGGTAATCTTCTCTCTGGGGCCATTGTATTTGATCAAAGTCTTCCTCTGTTGCAAAGGGCATATCATCAGGAGAAAATTCAGGAAAACTTTCCATGATTTGTTCATGTGCTTTGTCATCTTTGATGGGGTCACTAATTCCTTGCACATGGGTTCTGGTCATTGGCACATTCGGGAGACAGCCTATTGTTCCATTGTTTAAAGGTACGTTGACTTAGGTGAGGTCTATCTCAAGAGTGCCTCCCAGCATTGAAGCAAATTTCCTAAACAATAACATCCCCCACACATCTGGGACGTCTACTACCACTATGTCAATGTGGATTACTCTCTCGGGATATTTTTTAAGGCACACTTCCATATCTTCAATTACCCCATGTGTGGGTATGGCTCTAGACTCAAAGCCACACACATTTCTGTAAGGTCGTGTGACTTTTAGGCCCAATTGTTTCATGACCTGGAGAGACATCATGTTGGCACCTGCCCCTGAATCCAGCATGCAATTGTTGAGGCTTTTGTTATTCATCAATAAGATCATGAAGAAAGGTGGGTGTTCATCATATTGGACCCTAAAGTGATCAGCTTGTAACATGATAAGGGGGTCCATTGGTCCATCTAATCCCTTGAAGAAATTATCAAATCTTTCCTTAACAGATGGTACCTTGATGACTTCTCTTAAGGGGATGGTCACGTGCATCTTGGATAGCGCCCCTTCGAAGTCAAAGTTTAAGTCCAATTTTTCAATTTTGGAAGGGTTTCTAGGAAGGAGTATGTTCAAAGGTGGAGGCTTTCTCTGGGCTATTGCAAGATTGGCAGAGAGAGGTTGGTTTAGCTTCTTTTGTCTAGTATACACTTGAAATTCTTGCTTCTTCAATTTCTCTCTCGATTCCTGGTCTAAGTTGTTTATTACTTCCATCCTAGCCTTCCTGATACTTCTTTTATGCCCTCTTGATGTTCCTCGGGGGAGATATTGAGACAAATATGGGAGCCCTCTATAATATGGTCCACTATGTTTACTCGGTCATGGCCTCCATTGTTGTAGGGACATTCATTGTCCGAGCGTGCTTCACTACATTGCAAACACCAAGGATTTTCATCCACGACGTTTGTAGGAGCTAAAGTATTAGGAACCTCTTGATCATTCTTTGGTCTATAAACTTGGTTCCCCTTTTGGAATTGGCCTTTATATGGGACCCCAGGTGCTTGATGTTGGGCTCTTTCTAGGTTGAAAATCTTGTTCATCATTTGTTCTTGGTTTTTTGTCATGCCGTCCATAGTTATTTGCAATTTTGCTAAGCTGGCACAAATGTCTAAGGAAGGCTCAGCGTTGTGGACTATCTTGGGTTTAGTGTCCATTATGGCCCTTGGGGCTGAGAAAGGCTCAATTTTGGATGAGAGGAGGTTGTCCTCGATCTTCGTGGCTATTTCTTGAGCTTCTTGGATTGTTTGGGGGTTTTTATCCCTGAGGAGATACCCTAGTTGACCAGCAAAAGATTTGGTGTAAATGTAAAGAAGGAAATTGTTAGTTGGATGATGACTCACAAGGATCTTCTACAACAGGGTTTCAAACCTAGTGTGGAATTCTCTAATGGTCTCATTCTCTTGTTTCCAAAGGTTATTCAGCCTGGTTAGCAGCATGTTGAGGTCTTCCTTGATACTCCATCGTTTGAGAAAAGCCTCTTCTAATTTATCCATGGTCTTAATACCGCCATCAAGAAGACTATTGTACCAACGTCTTGAAGCATCAAGGGAGGTGGCAGAGAACAATTTCATGACCAAGTTTTCAGCATCATCACTAATAGGGTGAAGCTGAAAAAACGCCCAAAAGTTGTTCATATGCTCCTCGGCACTGATTGCATCATTACTGGTGAACTTAGGCAACCACTTCTCATACTTGGGGGGTATTTGCCTAGGGTAGCCTGGTATAGCTGTCATGTCTAGCGGTTTGAAAAGATTGGATGACCATTGTCTTTGGTTATTGGATTGGGTTGGGATATTGGTTTGAGTTCCCGTGCTAGACATTGTGTTTAAAGGAAGACATCCTTCGAAGAGTGATTTTACTACAGGAGAGTTTCGGGAGGCTTTCTTCTAAACGATTGAGGAGGGTTATTGTACCTCCTTGTGGATTGTGGAGTCGCCAGATAATCTTCTTGAAATTATCAAAGAGATAAAGGAATCACCCTTAGTGGAGTCGCCAGGTAAACTTGTAAGATAAAGATTCTTGAGGAAAGGCTTACTGAAAAAGTGTCGTCTTTGAGGAGAATTGACTCAGCGTTCCCCAGCAATGGCACCAAAATGTTATCGCGCAATTTGTACTTTGATAGAAGGGAAAGGTAAATGAAGACAAATTGGCGTAACGAGAGACTATCCTATCACTGTCACCTCAATAGGATGTCTCTTTCTATTTAGGGTGGTAGGCCCAGGGGAGACATCCCCGGTGACCTGGGGTTTTGAGAAGGCAAAGGATAAAGGCTAGGTAAAAAGGTTCCCTCTCACAAGTCACCACCAATCAAAAAGTCCGGTTAAACAACCAATAAAGAGATAATAAACCAGAAGTGTACCTGCCCGAAACAAAGCAACATAAAACTATATTCGCAAGAGCACTTGTTGGTTAGCACTTCATATAACCAGAGACTTTCTCAATAAAAGCAATTGACTAATACAAAGATGTGTAGCAGCAACAATTACAAGAGCTCGCTCTGGAAAACAAGGAGATTACACAGCAGGACATTCTCCAGGAGGAGCAACTTCAAAGCCACTGGCACAAATCTTGTAGAGATGAGGAAAATTACTGGAGGCAAAAGTCTAGAAGCCTCTGGCTGAAAGAAGGGGACAGAAATATGAGTTACTTCCATAAACAAGCGGAAGCAAGGAAACTCTTCAAGGCTGTGACAGAAATCCAAGTCCAAAACACTACAATTTCTGAACCGGAGGACATCAGAAAGGCAGCCTTCGAGACCTTCAAAACTCTCTACACAGAAAATGGAAGGGCAAGCATAACTCCTCAAACGTACCCTTTATCAGTTGTCCCAACACTAATAAAAGATGACATCAATCGCAAACTTCTGGAGGAAGTCACGCAGCCAGAAATTAAAGAGGCACTTGACCAAATGCACCCGGACAAAGCTCCTGGTCCGGACGGGTTTACAGCAAGATTCTTCCAGCATTGCTGGGAAATCATAAAGTCTGACCTCACCAAAATGATAAAGAAATCACAGGCGAGCAGCAAACTGGGAGGAGGCACCAACTCAGCCTTCCTGGCACTCATCCCCAAAGAGAAGGGAGTGCTCAACTTCATCCGCTTCAGACCGATTTCCCTATGTAACACGAGCTATAAAATTCTCACTAAGGTAATTGCAAACAGGCTGAAGAACATCCTTCCGTTCATAGTGTCGGAGAACCAAGGAGGATTCATAAAAGGAAGGCAAATAGCAGACAATATAATCCTAGTTCAAGAATCCCTTCATTCAAGCCTATGCAGGAAGGACAAAGGTATGATTATTAAACTCGATCTGGCAAATGCCTTTGACAGAGTTAATCATAATTTCCTCTTTGAAGTAATGAAGAAGTTTGGATTCGATGAATCCTTTGTGAATTGGATAAGAGCTTGTATAGGTTCGCCATGGATAGCCCCCATGGTAAATGGGAGAGTGACTAGTTTTTTCAAGGCGTCCAGAGGTTTATGTCAGGGCTGTCCTCTATCGCCCTTGCTATACGCAATCCAGGCCTCAGTCCTCAGCTACCAATTAGAGAACGCCAGAATCTGCAGCAATCTCAAAGGTTTACAGATAGCCCAAGGTGTGAAAGAAATCAACCACGCACAATTTGCAGACGATACAATGCTCCTGGGAGGGGCAAGCAGTCTAGTAGCAAAAAGATACAAAGAGGAGTTGGACGCCTATGCTGCAGTGTCGGGAAGCGAGATAAGCCAGTCAAAAAGTAAAATTTACAGCTGGAATATTACACCCAATGAGATGAGGGAAATATCCAGAATCTTAGGCATGGAAGGACATACAAACTGGGAAACTTTCACCTACTTGGGAGTCCCTATCTCCAAGACGAATCCAAGGACCTCCAGCTGGAACCACCTCCTAGACAAACTAAAGAAACGAATTTCCTCTTGGGGCGCAAACTGGCTAAGTTTAGCAGGGAGGATAGTACTCATCAAATCCGTCCTAGCAAGTATGTCCATTTATCAAAATTCACTCCTACTAGCTCCTGGCACCACCATCAAACAAATGGAAACTTTGCAAAGACGTTTTTTATGGGAAGGGGGCAAGCAAACAAACAAGCGACCCCATCTCATAAACTGGGATAAGGTTTCGAAGCCTCTTCTGGAGGGAGGGCTCGGCCTCAAAAATGCTAAAGTGCAGAACCTTGCTCTAGGAGCAAAATTGTTATGGCACATAGTCAGTGGCAAAACAGCGTGGTGCAAGGAAGCCCTGTGGAAGAAATATTTCAGAGGTCCAAGGAGAAGATGCGTGGAACACCTCTCAAGTGAACACACGGGGTCCCCAATCTTCATTCTCTGCCAGAAAGTCATCGATCATTTCACTCCCCACCTGACCTGGGTGCCGGGGAATGGGAAACAAATCAAAATCTGGAAAGACTCCATACTCGGTGATCCACCTCTGGAAGTGAATCAGAATCTCCAACGTCTGAAAACCTGGATGGATGGGCAAAATCTGAGGACGCTTTTCGACATTTCTGCCTAGGGTACAGGAAGGCACAAACAGTGGCAAGGCTGGGCAGTGAGCAATATGCCTTTGGACCTAGAATCTGATTGGGGTTCCCTAAAACTCAGCCTGCAGGGGAAAGCCCCACTAAGAAAAAGAGGGAGAGACGAGAGAGGTTGGGGAAGAAATGCTAAACCTTATTCCACCTCGCTGGGATACTCTACCTTTCAAAGCCTCCCTCACGTCCCTCCCAATCCAGCGTTATGGAAATCCATCTGGAGCTTAAAAACCATACCCAAGATAGACCTGTTTCGCTGGACACTAAGTCACAGCAGCATTCAGACAGGGGAAAACCTCCAAAAGAAAGGCTGGGATGGCCCCTTTAGATGCCCCCTGTGTCAGCAAGCTGAGGAAACTTCTAATCACCTTCTCCTGAACTGTAACTTTTCAAAAGAAGTTTGGAAGTTGGTTGTAGGTTTGCAAACAGACCTTCCCCTCCCCCTTGATATCCCTTCCCTCCTCCTTGACTGGGCCAATCTATTCCCGTTCCATCAAAAGAAGCAAAGTGTTGCTTCAAGGCTTTGGCAAGCAATCCCAAGATTCATCCTCTGGGGGCTTTGGTTGGAGAGAAATAGCAGAATTTTTCGGGAAAAGGAAAGGAGGGCCCCCATAGTAAGCACCAGGATCAGGTCTCTCTTTCGCGAATGGGCTAGCACCCAAAGGATACCTACTCACAGCAGGGAGATGGAAGAGCAAGAAGAGCTCTGGAGTGACCAATTCCAAATCCAAAAGGAAATTGGGGACAAAGCCTTCATCACTCCCCCGGAACAATGGGAAATCAGGAAGGAAAAAGGTGACTTCGAAAATTGGAAAAAAGAAAGGGACTGCTATATTCTCTCTTTTGACGGGGCCTCAAAGGGCAACCCAGGTCAAGCAGGTGGAGGAGGTATAATAGAAAAGCCAAATGCAGAGGTTATGGTGCGATATGCGTTTGGTCTGGGCATTGCCTCCAACAACCAGGCAGAAGCGATGGCACTTTGGCAAGGTTTGTGCCACTCTCAAAGCAAAGGAATCTGGAACCTAGTCATCATCGGGGACTCTCATTTGCTAATCCGAGCTATAGCCCTCTCTAAAGAAACCCAAAGTGCAAAACTTAACAACTTGGTGGCCAGAATCCGTTTGCTCCTCAGGGGATTCGATTCGTTCCAAGTTTTTCATGTTTTAAGAGAGCTAAACCAAGCTGCGGATGAGGAGGCAAATAGGGGCGCAGCGTTGGCCCAAGGACAAGCGGTTGTCAATGATCAACACTCCACGGTGGATCTCCCTTGACATGAACCCACGCTCAGCAAATATCTAAAGCCAGACGCAAGGATGAGACAAGAAAAGACAGCGCCAGGATTTAGGGACGGTACGCGCGATTGAGGGAATCGGGCAGAGGGAGACCAGGAGACCAAATCACATGCAAAGAGCAGGCCGCAAGCTCGCGCCCATACCCCTAGGGGCTCGCACAGCTGAAAGAATGATTACAGGAGGAGGATTTTGCATAAATTCACCCAAGTCTTCAGTCCAGGAGCAGACCAATTTCAGGCACGGTAAGAGTAGCAGAAGTTTTGCCAAGGGAACAAGAGCAAGAGAAGAGGCCATGGCCGCGAGCTCCAGCCGAAATCTATCAGTAGAGGAACGCCTGAAGCAGCTAGATGACACGCTGGAGAAATTGAAGCAGTCACTCCAGTTTCAGCTTGACTTTCTGGAGAACCTTGATACAGAAGCAGGGAGGAGAATGGAACAGTTGGAGCAGGATTTATCCTCAGTCAAAATCGGCTTCTCTGAGGAACTAGACAAGCTTCATCAAGAGCTGAAAAGTCCTCAGGAGAAATTTGAGGACAGAATCGGTGAGCTTGAAAGTAAACTGTCCAAGTTAAACATTGAATGGGGTGAAGGTTCCGACAAGTAGATAGTTCCTTGATCTGTAACACCTCAGCATGTAGGGTCTTCTGGTTTTCAAGCACCCTGGCATTTTGTATAGAAGCCAGGGCTTTAAATAAGCTTAGTTTCAGGTTTCTGAATGAGTTTGGGGGTTATGTTATTCTGGCATTTTAGCAATGTATCTCAGCTTTAAGTAGGCAGCAGCTCAATGCAGCCCTGCCATTTGTAACCGATTAGTGGCTATGCCACCCTTAATATAAATCTAAACGTTCTCGTCAAAAAAAAACAGTTACAAGACAATACTTCACAATTAATGCCTTAGAAAAGCTTCAAAATGAGCAGGAATAATCAATCATCAATGTCATAACACCAACATTCATCAGAAGCAAATAAGGCTATGCATTAGTCAATCTTTTCAATTTCTTTTAGAGGCTTTAAATGCTGCAAAATATGGTTGTAGCTTACTTATTAACAGCAGCAATAATGTTAGTAGATCAATCTAATCTAGGGTTAGAAGGTGTTAGTAGTTTGTTCAAAGATTTAGGTATTGAAGGTTCTGATCGAAACACTCAAAAGAGAGAGGTCTTGGACTAGTGCTTTCTTAGGGAAAATGGAGTCAATGGGTGGCTGCAAAAATTGAAGGAGCAAGATGATAATGGGAGAGCCAAAGACAAGAGGAGTTGATGGATGAAGTGTTGGTAGGCCAAGGCTTCAACCACCAAACCCTAGGGGAAAACGACTACTAAGGTGTAGGTAACCCTAGGCCTTAGTAGGTTTCCCTCTTTCTTTAACTCAACGATGAAGTAAAAAATGGCTAGGATGAAGTGACAAATGCTAGGGTGTTGCAAAGGCAAGGCCCTAGCAATGGCTTCAAGAAAATGGCTCCTTGGCACAATCTAGTAGGTGGATAGCAAATTAGAACAAGAACATATGCTTGATCCCTAGGGTTTAGGCTAGCAATTTCATAAGCAATAGAAGAAAAAAAAGTAAAAACACCATAACCATTCAAGTAAAGGAAGAATTGCAGAATTTTACTCACATTCACCAAGCATCATCAAGCAAAACCCTAGTTGTAGACTTTCCACCAAAAAAAATGCCAAAATCACCAAAAATAGCCCTCCTTCAACAAGTGCGCACTAAATTTCAGTCCAAAAACCCTAATGAGGGCGCAAATTACAGACCTCACACAAGTGTGAGTGAAAGATGATGAAATAATGAGAGTTTTAACTCTCTATTTATACAATATCATTGACCTTTAATTTCACTTTAGGTCAAAAAAAGGCCGACATGGCTAGTTTACATCGAAAATACAGTTTTACATTAGATGTCACAATTAAAACCCTAAGTCAAGCATAAATGATGATGTCATGCCCTTTTAGGGTGACGTTAGGCCCTTTTAGGGCAATGTTGGCCTCCTGAAGTATAACGTTAGGCCTCCTTGGGCCTTAGGAACTTGCCACACATGCCACTTGGCTCACCACTGTCTCCAAAACCTCCCAAAGCACTGGATGACGTCATGGGCCTTCCAAGGCCTACGTCATGGTGGAAAGGGCACAACCCCCCTGGGTCTAGGCCTACCAGGCTACCTCTGGTGGAACGTCCTCTTTCTCCGACGCAATCCTCTGATCTGTCTCTGCCCCTTGTTAGGGTCTCAACATCCATCTAGTGGGCTTTTAACCCCATGGAGATCTGAACTAATCATCTCCCCATGTGTACCTGTCCATCTGGATACCTGCCATCGGGTGTGGACCTGTAACATCAACAAATACGCCCTCCATGGGCTCATAAGTCACAGGGATTATAGAAATGTCAATCACATCTAATCATCAAGTTATTAAACATGCGCATAAAACCCCTTTACCCGGACAAGTGCTCAAAGACATTATACTAATCTACAAGCCAAGTTTGGAGGAAATGCTAGGACGTCCTATTGGGCTAATGCTCACTGGATGTATAATGTTTCCATGAGAAATCAAATCTAAGCCATGTGAGTGGATGAGGTGGTAAGGGATGTCTGGGCAAGGGGTGCAGTGATAGCAAGGAAATGTATGGCTTACCTGTGGGTGCCTCTGTAAAGGGTGAGTTGCACCTGTCATGGATACAAATGTTTCCAAGCCCATGTATGCCTTTTGTCTTTATTCTTATTGCTTTTTCTTTCAAGACGCTAGTTAGGGGACACTGCCCTGGCGTGGTGACCAGTGGTGGCAATGTTACCCACAATCATTTCACGGAAATGAGAAGGTTGGCTCGTGATGAGACCCCCTTTCTCTTGGCTCTGCCACCAAGAGCCACTACCATGGCGTGGTGACCAGTTGCTGGTAGTGTCATACCACTACATGCCCATGGACCTAATAGGTTGGCTCGTGATGAGACCCTCTATCCTCTAACTAGGTCTTGTTTTATTATTTTTATGGGTCCCTCTGTTTCTTGCTGAGAAGCTTTTTACTGCTTTCTCGGGGATCCCTAGGTGAAGCATCTCAAGGTTTCATTCTTTAGCTTCTATCTTTTTCCAGCTACTTTTACCCTCTGGACCTTTAGCCTCTTCTTCCCACAAGGTAAGGTACAACCCTTAAATATTTGGCCAACCCAATGCCCGGACCAGTGTAATGGGATGGATGAGCGGAAGAAATATGGAAAGTGGTAAGCATGGTGGGAGCGGACGATGGCTTTTCATGAATCCCCCGAGTGGCAACTCAAACCCTATGGGTACCAGCTTACTAGGGCATCCTGTCATTCCCCCCAGGTATGGTCAAGTGGAGAGGTATAAGATCCAAGCACCCGTTAGAAGTAAAAAGAATTGAATGCACATATTCAAAGGTTTTGAGGATCATAGTGACACATACCATGATACCCGGACTCATTACCTCATGGAGCAAGATCCATCTCTGCTACAGGACCAGGCCGAGGTGACGGATGTTGCTGCTGCTGACAAAGTGGAGGCGTTGAAGAATGAAAAGATGGGCCCTCTAGGGCCATGCTCAAGTCGATCTGGCTCTCGGTACTCCATGTCTAGGACCTGTGGGCCTCAAGACATAATCTCCTTAGTTATCCCCAAGCTGGGGGATAACAGGTCCATAGCCGAAGTTTAGGATATGAGAGAGGCTTTAAGACACAAGGTGTTGACTATGGTCGAGAGTGGAATGTTACCCTTGGGAGGGCCCCCTGATATTACCCCTTTTACCTAGGTGGTGACATCACGGGACTAGGGCATAGACATTGACCACCAAGGTGAAACAAGGCAGTTGACACAATTTCCCAAACCAATGATCCATTATCAAACTTCAACCAAAGATCCTCATTCACATGCTGGACAAATTAAGCACAACACTTTGCATGAAAGGACTAGCATACCTCATGGTGACAATAGCTTACCATATCCCATACTCTGGGTTGCTTGAATGTGATGAGTCTTGATTGATCTGCGTTGGGAGGCAAACAAGGGGGGTTGTTGGGCTGCCATCTGTGGACATGTTGATCATCATCATGGTGTAGATCTTGTTCTCCATTGCGAGCCTCGAGACATGATCTCCTCCAGTTACCCCTAGGCATGGGGGGTGTGCGTAACAGGGCCCACTAGCTAGTCCCATTCAAAGTTACCAACTTAGAACTCGGGGCAACACACACCAAACCAGTAAACAGTGCACGTCCTCCAAATCCCAACAATGGGGCACATCCTTTAGACAAAGAGATAGTTCTCAAACCAGTTCTCCCATGTTCAACCAATATTCTATCCAGAGTTTCTTCGCGTCAACCTCAGATGGTAGGACAATTGCTTCACAGGAGGACACCCACCCCCCTCGCTCTTCAAGCAACATGCATTTGGAGCCATAAGGCTCATTTGTTGTATACACCCTCCCAAATCATCGATTTCCTCTTTGATCTTGAGTCATTAGAGTTTAGTTATTACATATTATCTTTGCTTTCACTTTTTCTTTTATAGGAATGACCTTACCACTCCCACTTTGTATCGACACTTGTGTATTACACAATCCCATTGACCTAATTTGGGTCATTTACTGGACATTAATAAACTTATCTTATCTTATCTAATGTCAGAAGGATCAAAATAGAATTATAGCATTCATGTACCCAAAATGGAACTGCTACTACAACTATTGTAGCAACCCAAAACAGAAAAGTAAGAGTAATAGATATAAGAGCCAAAAACAAGGAAAACGGTGGGGGTGCCTGTACACCCAAGGGTTGATTGCACCAATGTTATTAAAACAAGAACTAGTCGATGATCAAACCGGGACTGGATCAGAACCAGAGGGAAAACGAGGGCAAAGAATTGATCTAGTAAAAAATACATAAAATATGCAAATCTTAATATATGTGTGTACATCAATGTAAATTCAAACCATTAGACACCAAATATGCAAAGTTTTAGTTTTCTCATGTATATAGAATGTAAAGGTAAATATAGCAAAATGGCACCGAGTGCAATAATACCTAAAACAAAATACATAAACATCAAGGTTCTAAATAACCTCTACAATCCAAAAATCATCACGTTACAACAAATGATTACATATCATCAAACTCATCCCCGTATATTGGGCATTATTAGAAGATCGTGAGCATACCCAAAAAATAGCTCAAGTTCATTGAGTCTAATACCTAATAGCAAAGTCACCAAACTCATCTCGATCCAAGACTCATTTTGGCCAAAGAGTCAAACTCACTTAGCACTTTGCAAAAACTTGTGTGTCACCCTGACAATGACTCATTGAAAAATACAAAAAATATAATTTTCAAAAAAAAAAAAATTGCATTGAATTCAGATTAGACGAGAGAGATTGCACTGAATATAATGCTAAAAACATTGAATATAATGCAAAAATAGCTTATCCGAACATATCCAAGTATAACCTACAATTACGATAAATCATCATTCATATCAACATTCGTCAAGTTTCAAAATCACCCTAGACAATGGCATGGAATTATGATTCATGAACCAAAATGAATAAGGATTCTCAAATTGTCCAACATCAAGAATCAAGACTCAAAGAATCAAATCTGAAATCATATAATAAACTCTAAAAACACTACATAAATATAACAAGCCAAGGCCAAGCCAGACAATGCCCCCGTTACGTTGAACCTTGTTTAGTAATGTGGTGGCTAATCTCATTACTACCACATGTTCTCAAGGCATTTTCTTGATTCTTCTTTATTAAAGTTTGATTCCTATGTTTTGATTTCACAATCGTACAATTCTCAACTCCATAGGGTTGTAAAATAGAAAAGAGGCATTGTTACATTTCACAAACTATTGAAATGTTGAAATGCTGAAAAAATGTTAAGTCGGCTGAAAACTGAAGAACACGCAAATTCTACTCTCTAAGTGAGGTCTTATCTGAGTCCATTACCAAACAATCTAAAATGGGAGTCCCACTTTTAACTTTTAATGTTACAAAATTGAGTGAATGAAAATAAAACGTAAGGTAAATATCAACATCAAATTTAAGAATTTCATGTTGAAAGTTAAATACAGTCTCAAAAGATTGGGTGATTTTCACATGACTTGGTGGGTTTTTCCTTTGACTCTATAGATTTTTCAAACCAACTCATCTAGGATATCACGTCAGGTAGACTCGACAGTGCCCAAGTCTACCCGTTGAGCGCTATGACTGTGCCTACTAAAGATGTTGTGGTTAAGACACACAACATGTCCTCCTTAAAAAAGCTTTTCCCTCTAAGCTGAAAAATCAAGCAATAACGGCCAACGTTTTTAAAAGCTTACCAGAAACTCTAAAAAGATTCATTGTCTCCCTAATATAAGTCCAAAGTAGGTGGTATAATAAATCGAAAGATGTAGAAACATGCCTCTAGATATAGTTGTAGCATCAGATTGCCCAAATTTGGTACCAAAAACCCACCTTTTAGCCAACATTGTGAATTTTGAGGACTACAAGCAAAGAAACTGTTAGGTGTGTTATATTCTTTGTATGTGTTATGTTCCATTTTTGGGCGGTTTTTTGGCACATGGTTTTCGTCAATCGTTTTCTATTTCCAATGAAGGAATTAGGGGTGTTAATTAATCCTGGTTATTGGATTAGGGTTTTGGATGCTACGGGATCCTATATGTATATTGTACTGTAAACAATCTATGAAGTGAATGAATATAGAATATGTTGGTTTTCCTGGTTTGGATTTCGAGGGGAAAAATCTCTATGTAATGCATGCATTTGCCATTGTATCTTTTATGTTCTTTTATTGAAAATTTGTTTGCAGTAATTGCAGTAAATAATTGTCCAAGGTTAAAATGTATAGAAACGAGGGGTGCATATGAATAAGTCACTAGAATAATAGAGAACAAGACTTGAACAACAAACCACTTATTTTAAAAGTACTACTTTGATGTTTTGTAGCTTTGGGCAGGTATTCTCACATGGCCTTGGTGTCGGGCATGTGAGAATCTTTGTTGACACCCACATTGCATTTTTGTTTTGGTGAAAACACTTTTGGATTGGAGTTGCTTGGATTGGTGTTGGGGGCTTGTGGTGGGGATTCACACCCACATGTGTGAATAAACAATTCTAATTTAATGTTGAGTTTAGAAGGGATTCCTAAACTCACTCATTGGACTCCTATAAAAGGAGAGGCAACATGATGAGGCACCTCATGTCTCATTGTGACATCATGGAGTTGGCATAAGTGTCAACTTTCACATATGTACTCTATGTGACCAATTTTCAGATCCAAAAATTGCTATCTAGTGATCTAACAGTTAAACCCTAATTGTTATCCCTGAACAATTTTACATTGAAAATTATGACTAAAAATTATATGCAGCGGAAACACAAAAAACAAATATGGATCATCAACACAACTGAGACAAATTTTTGTTATGTAAATTTTATCCAATTCAAAAAATCTGAGGGCAAAACCAGCCCTCCTAGTCAACACACTTTGACCAAAATTCAGGACAACCTTGTCCTCAAAACAGAAAAATCAGCAAAAAGTACAATTCAGCAAATACCCGGAAATCACCTCTGCCTGGCAAAATCGGTCACGGCCACTGTATGACCTGCTGACGTAAATAGTACGAACTACTACACCTACCCAAGAACCCTTGCACGTGCGGCCTGCAGTACCTCACACGTGCGGCCTAAATTTCCATCACACATGCGGCTATTGTACGGTTGATTCTCCTCGCACGTGTGGATGTACGGATGCCTCACACGTGCAGCCTCTTCCACACATGCAGCATGTACCTTTCTCCTCACATGTGCCCTACTTCTCTTCTCTTTTCTCACACGTGTACCTCCTTTGGCTGGGAAAGATGCCTTCCTTGGCTTGAGACAAAAACAGAAAATCACCTCCAAACCCTAGGCCAGATTTGTCTCTCAATTGCAGAATTTCCTTGCTGAAATTTCCAAGCTCCTAGCACAAGTGCACCTCACTTATGCTATCTCCATCATGCAAAATGACTTAACATTTATTTATATAAGTCCAAAAGGGTGTGTAAAAGAGCCCTTTACACAAGTCAACATTAAATTAGAATATTTTAATCTCTTTTTGTGGATGTGGAACCCCATCACAAGCCGACAAGACCCATCATCTTGCCCATGAGGCCCTAGCCTCATTTCTGGGACGATTTTGACGAAACGAAATGAAAAATTGGTGCCAACAAAAATTCCCACATGTCTGGCACCTTGGCCTCTAGTGGGAATACCTACCGAAGCTACAAAATCAACAATAAACGAGTGAGCACTTGTGCCAAGGAGATTGAGAGGCAAAATTGCAACAAGGAAATTCTTCACTTGCTCATTAAGAGACAAGTTTTGGATCTGCTACTGGAGAAGGAGAGAGAGAGTGGCACATATCTGGGAGAGGACTTTCTGTATTAGTTTAAGAGATCTCTTGGCATTGTATTGGCTATCTATATTAAGGAAGTTTTGCTGGGTTTTCTTCCCCTAGAGGGTTTCCTAGGATAAACGTTGTGTCTCTTGTGATTGTGTATT
>ML777774.1:552287-563784 GCA_009831015.1 Picea engelmannii
GAGGACTTTCTGTATTAGTTTAAGAGATCTCTTTGCATTGTATTGGCTATCTATATTAAGGAAGTTTTGTTGGGTTTTCTTTCCCTAGAGGATTTTCCAGGATAAATGTTGTGTCTCTTGTGATTGTGTATTTCTCAGTGATCTTGGATTATGCTATTGTTATCTAATGAAATGCAAACATCTATAATAATGGCTTAAACATTAACAACAAGTTGGAAGAGTTTTCAAAAATTTGCTGAATTTTGTAATTTTGAAAGGCCTGATTTTGTCCTCAGATTTGTTGATTTTGTGATTTGCTGAGAGGGTTAGTTTTGCCCTCAAAATTCTAAATCTAAAAAGTTTACAGAACATAAATTTGTGTCTCTTGTGCATGGATGGTTTCTCTCTGATATTTATGTTTCCACTGTAATTTTCTGTCATAATTTCAGTGTAAAATTATTCAGTGATAATTGTTGATATTATGGTCGCTGTGAGAGGTATTAACCTCCACGTGTAACCCTAACAAGAATAGAATATTCTAGGAAGCAAGAAGAAACCCTAAAGCATGGATAATAACCCTAGGAGGCAAATCGGCTCAAGAGAATATTTATTATTGAGTTATTAGCCTCCAAAAGTAGAAGTCGGCCCAAACAGCTTAAAAAGAACAGTATAAATATAGGGCGCCAGATCTCATTTGACACACATCTCGCAACTGCAATAATGTAAGAGTGCGCACTGCAGAAACTAAGTAAGTGCGCAAATCTGGAGAGTAGTTGTAGCTACAGCTACTGCAACCTATATTCTCGATTTAGGCTTGGACTTTCTATTGGTTATGGTTTGGACTTTATGCCTTGTGTGCTAGCTCTGGAAAGAGGTACGCTACATTGATTGGCTATTAGGCCTAGGGTTTGCTTCGGGAATCATTCTCTATCAAGGTTAAGGTGCTTGGGGGTGGCTTCGGCCTATGGTTGGGTGACAATATTGCTATATTGTCTGTGGTTAAACGAGCACATCTATTATTTCTAACAGGTTATGGGCCCACACTATCTTCGGACAGTCTAACCGCTGGAAAATAGATTGGGAGGATTTGCGCAGTTACAATTGCAGTTGCAGTGAATTTTTGTTGCAGCAACGAAACCCTAACCCTCTTGTTGAGGCACCTTAAGTGAAGAGATTGACCTAATTTATGGATAGCCTAGTGTGCCCTAACCCAGCGCACCTCCTTGTACTCTCAGCAAGCTAAGACGCTAAGTTTGAGTTTTTGGTCAAAGTCAAAGGTTGACCAAGTCAAAGTCAAAGGTTAACCAAGTCAAAGTAGTCATGACTTATTCTATGAAGTCAGAAAACAAGTTAGAAGGGGCTTCTAACTTCAGAGCATGGAAGACAAGGATTGATCTCATCCTTGCCAAGAATAAAGTGTTGGATATAGTGAAAGGAAAGATCGTGGAACCACAGTTTGAAGAAGGAAAATAGAAGGAACCTCAGAACGTTGCAATTATGGAGAAGTTCAAGGACAGTGACATCAATGCCACGAGTATCATAGTGGACTCTGTAAAAGACCACTCGATACCCTACATCTCTCATCTTGACTCATCTAAGAAGATGTATGATGCCCTAACTAACCTCTTCTCAGTCAGAAACATTGGACAAGTAATGAGTCTGAAGAATGAGCTCCGTGACATGAAAATGAATGATGATGACAGCATAACATCATACTTTGTGAGAATCTCTCAGATAAGAGATCAACTACAAGCTATTGAAGAAATCATTTCAGAGAAGGAACTGGTAAATATAGTTCTCAATGGTCTTCCCAAGACATGGGATGCATTTGCCGCAAGCATGAACACAAGGAAGGAGTATCCCACATTTGAAGAACTTTGGACTTGTTGTGCACAAGAAGAATCAAGGATTAGTGCAAAAGAGAAATTCCAAAGGAAAGATGATGATCAAGCCTACACAACAAAGTTCAAGAAATTCAGGAATAAGAAGAAGTTTGACTAAAGGAAGAAACCAAATCAAGAGAAAGATATGTCAAAAATACAATGCTTCAACTGTCGAAAATATGGTCACTACAAGAATCATTGTCCCGAGTTAAAGAAAAGGAAAGAAACACACGAACCATCAGTTGCCTAAGAAAGGGAACCCTCAAAGAAGGCCAAGCAAGATAAAACAAACTTCTTCTTCTAAAACAAGGTAACAATATTCTTCATAGTTCTTGTACATACCATGTTTACATAGTTTTTCTACATATCTTGCATATCTATTTCTTAGAAGATAAGATGTTCAAGTGAAACAATACCTATGGAAGAATAACAAGATAATCATTGTTATCACAATGACTACAAGTCAAGCAATACACATGAAAAGATGAAGTACATTGACAATCCTTGGTAACAATTCCTGTGGAAGCTATTACACAAGTAACAGCTGCAAGATACGCTGAAATCAGAATCAAACTTGAAGAAACCTAGAAGAAGTAAAAACAAAAAGAAGTCAGCAATCAAGAGGAAATTAGAAAAAGACTTGTGACACTTTGCAGAAGGCAATAAGAATGCAGACGAAAGCGTGGACTCTCTTAGATGGAGGGAGCTGATTATATAATTCCAAAAGAAGAGCTTGCATTCATGCATGAAGCAAGGATTAGGAGGGAGTTAATCCTAAATGATATGATCCATCGAGGATTATGAAGTATCTGTCCATGTTCCAATTGAAAGTAGCAGCCAAGATAAACAGTACGTGTTCAGTTTGACTCTAGAAGTCGTCTTCTTCGAAAAGAAGCCTTAAAGTATCCTTGGTTGTCCATCTACATCCATGATCCTATGATGAAAGGAAGAAGTTGGAATCTTCAGGGCATGGAATCTATAGAAGACTCCATGGACCCAAGAGCTAAAGTGAAACATGAGGAAGAACATGAAGATTCCAAGAAAGAAAGAAAAGCCAGAACAACCAGTTATTATACTGAGAATCACAAGACTACCAGCTTGGTTTGAACCCACTAGAAGAAATCAAGCAGAAGTAATGGAAGATATGATGAAGAACAATATATGTAAGAAAATGTGAAAAAGGATTATGAATGGAAGCGTTGCGAGATTCAGAACTAGAGGTTCTTCCAGAAGGAGGAGAAGACTATGATAACAGCTAGTTCCCGTAAACCAGGTATACCTCTATCTGAGCTATTATATCTCTTGCAGTATCCATGGATTGAAGTTTACATCAGTTGGTTGTAAAAGATTGTTCTTCCCAATAAGAGCATTTGAGGAAGAAGCTTATGTAAAGCAATCTCAAGTTTTTTGAGGTATACCAGAAAGAGACCCATGTATGCAAATATAAGAAGACCTTGTCTGGATTCAAACAACTTGATGCAGAGTATCTCATATACAACAGAAGCGTGGTGAAAACTTTCTATGACAAAGATATCAAAATAGTTACTCGGAAGTCTGGGATGATGGATTGTTAATCTATGGCAAACTCTCATGATGACAGAAGAAGTGCTACTTGGATATGTTTCAGTTTGAGCCTTGCCACGATGTCATGAGCTAGGAGGAAACAGAAGTGTTGAATTCGACCATGATATATATTGTAATGATCAGAGCTACATGAAGCCTTCAGAGAAAACCAATGTTCCATAACAGACCAAAGCACATTGAGATCAAGCATTACATTCTCCGTGATGAAGTCCAGAAAAGAGAAGTGGTTCTCCAATATATCTCCACAGATGAGCAGATAGCAGATATTCTGGTAAAACCTCTGTCCAAGATGAAAAGTTTGCAAGTTGGGGCTCGTGGAGACGACTTCCTTATTGAAAAAGGAAGAGATTCCTCCCAGGTTGGGAGGGAGCACTGAAGTGTTATTGATTTATGGACAGTCATTTTTCGGTTCGAAAAATGGTCCAAGATGAGCAGTTCCCTTCCAGTTCAAAAAGTGGTTTGAGATTTCTAACGGACAGGCATTTTCCAGTTCGGAAAATGGTCCAGATCGGACAGTCATTTTCGTAATGAAAATGGTTCGATAGATTGTTGATGTACCATAGACAGTGATTCCCCTTGTGGCCAGTGTGGGGGAATGGTCTAGGACAGTCATTCTTCTTGGCAGTCACTCTAAGTAGTGGTCAAGTAGAATGGTCTGCCTCGTCAAGCAGTCATTCTTTCATAGTTCACAGTTGTGAGCAGTTTCGAAGAATGGTCTGTTTTGGAGGTTGGTACAGGACAGTGATTTCCATTAGGAAATGGTCTGGACAGGCATTCCCTAGGGCAAACTCATTCTATCCAGGTTGCACTATGTTTAGTGTCAAAGGAATGGCCCAGTTAGGTGAATGGTCCAGGTTCAGCAATCAGGGACAGGCATTCCTTAGGGCAGACTCATTCTCTCCAGGTTGCACTATGACTAGTGCCGAAGGAATGGCCCAGTTAGGTGAATGGTCCAGGCTCAGAAATCAGGGACAGTTATTCTTCTATGCTTGAAGAATAGTCCAGATAGTCCATGGCTGATGTTTTACTTTCTGAGGGCAGATGCTCTTCCAAATTTCACAGATGTGAGTGGAAGAATGGCCCAGATGACTCAGTTTATATCATGATATTGTTTTTTGTGCAGGTTGATATCAGATGATACGATTGCTATGGAGACTGTATGTCTCTGGACATTAGATGTATGCCACTGTGGTGGATGTGTTCCACTGGTTGTGAATATGTGTCACTGATTAAGTAGTCGTGTGCTACTTGGTGTGGTAGTGTACCACTGGATAGTAGTTGTGTACTACTATGGATAGACATGGATAGTCAGTGTGCTAGTGGACAAACATTCTCTAGGCGAAAAATGGTCCAGGATATTTATTCTTCTAGGACGTATGTAGAAGAATAGTCCTTGTAGCCCATGGCATGGCTTCCAGCATCTGTTGAAATAGTTATTCTTCTAGGACATATGTCCGGATTAGAAGAATTGTTCTTGCATCACTCTGTGGAGTGAATGACTTATTAAGTATCATGCCTGATTACTCAAATGGAGTATGGCTTCGAGAGATGATACAGTTGATGCTATCAGATGATATTGATAATGATGAGGGTGCTCGTGATCTAATCATGAGATAGCCTATATGGCTATGATGATGCTATCGATTGAATGGTATTTTTGTTCTCAAGACCATTGCTTTCAATACCTCCCTAGCTAGGAGGGAGTGTTGGTATTATGGTAGCTGCGGGAGGTATTAACCTCCACGTGTAACCCTGACAAGAATAGAATATTCCGAGAAGCAAGAAGAAACCCTAAAGCATGGATAATAACCCTAGGAGGCAAGTCGGCTCAAGAGAATATTTATTATTGAGTTATTAGCCTCCAAAAGTAGAAGTCGGCCCACACAGCTTAAAGAGAATAGTATAAATATAGGGCGCCAGATTTCATTTGACACACACATCTCGCAACTGCAAAAATGTAAGAGTGCGCACTGCAGAAACTAAGTAAGTGCGCAAGTCTGGAGAGTAGCTGCAGCTGCAGCTACTGCAACTTGTATTCTCGGTTTAGGCTTGGACTCTCTATTGGTTATCGTTTGGACTTTATGCCTTGTGTGCCAGCTCTGGAGAGAGGTACGCTACATTGATTGGCTATTAGACCTAGGGTTTGCTTCCGGAATCATTCTCTGTCAAGGTTAAGGTGCTCGGGGTGGCTTCGGCCTATGGTTGGGTGACAATATTGCTATATTGTCTATGGTTAAACTAGCACATCTATTATTTCTAACAATAACAACCCTAGGGTTTACTGTTTGAAGCCACTTGGAAGTAAATTTTAGATCTAAAATTGAATGCATTGAATTTCACTTGAAAAATTGCCATGGTATCAGAGCATAGGCTCTAGAAAGAGAGGGAATCATCTCTTGAGACACGTGTGGCTACAGACTTGTGACAACAGATTTGTTGTTACAGCAGCAGATTTGTGATCTTGGTTGAACACCATGGTGGACAACGTTGTAGACGGGCTTCAGAGGGAGCGACTATTGGTCTCCGCCCTTTTTGGTACCGTCTCCAGTAGTGGGATTTGGTTGGTGGATATTGGATCTTCTCGTCATATGACAGGATCACAAGAGTCACTCACCACTTCGTTAGAGGAGAACTCAGGATTGCAGGTGGAGCTTGATGATAATGCCAAGTATGTTGTCAAGGGAGTTGGGACAGCTTCGTTTCAGTTGGAGTCTAGGAAGCCTCTCAGGATGAGTGATGTATTGTATGTACTGGGACTGAAGAAGAACCTACTTTCTATCTCAGGTATGGAGGACAGAGGGTATGCAGTGGCATTTGTAGATGGACAGGTTCTTGCTTGGACGAGAGGATCGAGCTTTGACTCAACAGAGGTCATTGGTGCTTGTGATGGTAGTCTTTATAGGTCGATTGGACAGCCAACATAGGCCTTGGTACATGACAGTGATAGTAGATGCGAGCTTTGGCACCGAAGATTGGGAACCTGTACTACAGGGCTTTGCCAGTATTCAGGAGGATGGTTACAGGTCTTCCATAGTTTGGAGCAAAGCATAAGGGAGAATGCAGGGGTTGTGCACTTGGCAAGAGCGCCAACGCTACTTTTCCAAGCAGTGATAGTAGGTCCGAAGGGATCTTGGACCTAATACATTCAGATGTGTGGACTGATGTTAGTTATGTCTTCGAGTGGTTACTTGTATTTTGTAACCTTCATTGATGATTATTCCAAGAGGACATGGATCTTCTTCATGAAGACCAAGGATGAGGTCTTCAATTGATTCCAGGAATTCATGGCTCTGGTGGAGAATCATACAGGGAAGAAGATCAAGGTCTTGAGGTCCGAAACGGGGGCAAGTATACCTCCAACAAGTTTAGGGATTTCTACAAGGAGGCAGGGATCAAGAGGGAGTTGACAGTGCCTTTCAACCCACAGCAGAATGGGGTTGCGGAAAGGAAGAATCGGACCATAGTGGAGGTTGTCAGAGAGATGTTGCATGACCAAAACCTACCCATGTTGCTTTGAGCAGAGGCGTGCAACACAACAGTCTATATTGAGAACAAGAGTTCTCAAAGGATCTTGGAGGACAAGACTCCTAAGGAGGCATTCACAGGAGTGAGACCAGAGATAGGACATTTGAGGATCTTTGGTTGTCCGGTTTACATCCATGTTCCTAAGGAGAAGAGGACGAAGTTGGAACCTTTTGGGAGGAAGGGCATGTTTGTGGGATACAACGAGACTTCGAAGGCCTACCGGATCTACATTCCAGGACAGTGGCAGATTGAGGTTAGTCGGGATGTCAGATTTGAGGAGGAATTAGCTTTCAAGAGGTCCCGAGAAACCACAACAGATGGTGAGGAGTAGGAGGCTCTGAATGTTGAGGAGAGTACAGGTCCATCTAGTACAGAGATTCTACCTTTAGACCATGAGGAGTCAAAGGAGTCAGAGAAGTCAATGGATCCAGTGGACCCTCCTAGTGACGAGGACATGAGCCCTAGATGGCTTCGAGATACTTGAAAGGACGCGGAGGGGCATACGACACCCAAAGGCACCTTCAAGGAGAGCAGGCCTCTACAAAGGTTTTCCAGCTATGTGACCCTTATGAGTAGTATCATTGATTCTAAACCTTTCAGTTTTGAGGAGGTAGCAGGTCAGTAGGTTTGGAAGGATGCCATGATGGAGGAATATCAATCCATCATAAAGAATGATGTGTGGGACATAGTTCTGAGACCAGAGGGGAAGACTGTGGTGACTTCCAAGTGGATCTATAAGATCAAGCATGTTGCAGATGGCAGCATTGAGAAGTATAAGGCTAGATTCGTGGCGAGAGGGTTCTCACAGAAAGACAAAGTTGACTACAAGGAGACTTTTGCTCCAATTGTCCGGTATACTTCTATCATGGTTGTTATTTCTCTTGCTTCGGTTATGGGGTGGAGGATACATTAGATGGATGTGAAGACAACATTCCTTGATGGTGTGATTGAGGAGGAGGTGTACATAGAGCAACCACAAGGCTTTGAGGTACATGGGAGGGAGTCTCATGTTTGCAGGTTGAAGAAGGCCTTATACGGACTCAAGCAGGCACTTAGGGCATGGTACTCGAGGATCGACATGTATTTGCAGGGCATGGGCTTCACCAAAAGTGAAGCGGATCCCAACCAATATCTCATACAAGTTGGTGAGGATCCTCTTATATTGGTGTTGTATGTTGATGACTTGTTCCTCACGGGAGCGGAGAGGCTCATTGCCAGGTGCAAGAAGGATTTGGTTTCGGAGTTCGAGATGAAGGACATTGGTTTGATACATTACTTCTTGGGATTAGAGATGTGGCAGCATTCGGGCGAGATATTCCTCGAACAAGGGAAGTACACAGTTGAGATACTCAGGAGGTTCGGGATGATGGATTGTAGGTCCATGACTAAACCTATGATCACCAATCTGAAGAAGTTGGGGGCTTCATATTCAGATCTGGTGGATCCCACAATGTACATGCAATTGATTGGTTCATTGATGTATCTGGTCAACGCTAGGCCAGATTTTTGCTTTGTTGTCAACACCTTGAGCCACTTCATGGTTGAGTTGAGGAAGGTGCATTGGACAGCAACAAAGCATGTGCTCAGGTACCTTCGGGGTAGAGTTGGATTTGGTTTGAGATATGTAGAGGATGATGGAGTGAGGTTGCATGGGTATTCAAACTCAGATTGGGAAAGTGGTGTTGTTGATAGGAAGAGCACTTTTGGTGGTTGTTTCAGCCTAGGATCAATAGTGATTTATTGGTTCAGCAGGAAACAGACTTTTGTTGCACTCAGTTCAGCAGAGGTAGAGTATATGACAGCTAGTTTGGCGAGTTGTGAGGTTGTTTGGCTTCGCAAGCTCCTTGCAGGGTTATCTGGTCAAGTGTTGGAGCCTACAGTGATTTAGTGCGACAATCAAAGTTGTGTCAAGCTCTCGGAGAATCCAGTGTTTCATGACAAGTCGAAGCACATTGACATTAGATACCACTTCATCAGAGACGAGGTGCAAAAGGGAGCAGTGAAGCTCTAGTACATTTCCACAAATGAGAAGATTGCAAATATTCTCACCAAACCCCTAGTGAAAGGGAAGTTTGTCTACTTCAGAGACAAGCTAGGAGTGGTTGAGAATACCTCCCTTGCTAAGAGGGAGTGTTGATATTCTGTAGCTTCAGGCAGGTATTCTCACATTGGCCTTAGTGTCGGGCATATGAGAATCTTCGTTGACACTCACATTGCATTTTCATTTTGTGAAAACCCCTTTTGGATTGGAGTTGGGGCTTGGAGTTGGTGTTGGGGCTTCACACCCACATGTGTGAATAAACAATTATAATTTAATGTTGAGTTTAGAAGGGGTTCCTAAACTCACTCATTAGACTCCCATAAAAGGAGAGGCAATGTGAACAGGCACCTCATGTCTTATTGTGACATCATGGAGTTGGCATAAGTGAGTGAGCACTTGTGCAAAGGAGATTGAGAGGCAAAATTGCAGCAAGGAAATTCTTCACTTTGGCTAATCTACCCTAGGGTTTCTAGACACTCTAATTTTTGTTTTTTTCCAGCCAAGGAGAGAGGTCGCACGTGTGAGAGGAAGGGGACAGCAAGCCGGAACCCAACACTATTCCACTAGACTTACTAGAGAAGTTAGAGATCAAGAAGACCTTAACAATATCAACCATTAAGATGGCTACAAGCTTAGCCAAACCTAACATCTGATTATCACCTACCTACGAAATCAAAAAGGCCCCTCTTAATTATTTTTCCCCTATCCAGAGTCTCTTTTCATTGTTTTCCATCCTCCTTTCTTAGTGTATCTCTCGATCTCTCTCTTTACCTTTTTCTCCCCTTCCCTTCTTTATGTTTCTTCTCCTTTCCTATTTATCCATCTTGCTATCCTTTTGTTCAAGGCGATTTCTTTGGTCCTCCACATTCTTCGTTTCTTGTCCTCTCGATGCTTATTTGCTATCATTGTTGTAGTGACCCATCGGTATCGTCTATAATCTTATAGTTCTCCCCCTCCTCTTGTTCATTTTTCCGTGATTCTTCTTCCCCTCTCTTTTCCTTGTTTTATCTCCAACCTTACCTTTTAGTCTCCTCCCACTCCTTGTTTCAATAATTCCTTCAATACTATTATTTATTCATTTATTATTTAAGCCTTCTTTCATATCCTTGGTTTCTTTCCTTTTTAGTTTAAATTTTTTATTTGTTTGATTTCATTCCTTTCCAAATCCAGGACCCAAATGGGGCCTTCGGCCAAACTTCAACAAGACCCATTCGAAGCCACTGATTCAGATCCCAGGACAGGGATTGTCCTTCCAGTAGGAAACCCTCCATTTCCACATAATAGTAGCAAACCCCTCCTTTGTGACAATGAGACATTCAACAGACCAATTTTTCTTCCAACACCTCTGGACAGTCTCCTATTAGTGGTTTCTTTTCTTCAACCTCAAATGCTAGGAGAGATACATTTACAGAGGTGGTTGACCTACAAAGTAGGGTTCCTTCCTCTTCTTTTGGTGACAAGTCCAAAAGGCACCGATCTCTGATACCCTCCTTTGAGGCATCCCTCCAAGGAATTTTTGGCATTGGACCCATAGTGGTGTTTGTATCTATCCAACTTTTCCAAAAGTATTTTATTTCTTAGTTTATAGAATCTAGATCTTACATTAGATCTACTTTTGACATTTATAAGAGTGGCCCTTGCGCTCCCACGGTGTATTGATACGTTTGTACCTAGCAGTCCCATTAACCTATTTGTAGTCATTTCTTCGACATTAATGAAATTATCTTATCTCATCTCATCTCCTTTCCCTTCATTTATAGTTTTCTCAATTGAAGTCAAGACCTTTTAAAAATAAAAATTTAAATTTAAAAAGAAAAAAGATTATATTTTTTTATCTTAATTTCATGATATCTAGAACCCTATTTGAGGCATGAAGTCGTGTTTATTTCTACTCAAATTATACATTGGTTCTTCTATCGACTGCAACATTTAAGTCTATCTTTTTGCATTGGTTCAATGATGGGTGAAAATTTCACCCAAAAAACATTGGATCAAAAACTTCATATGCAATGAACCCAGAATTACTTGCACAAAACTATCAAGTGTGTTGAATGTTGAAAAACACCCCAATTTTTGTTTTCTCTATGTAATGCCCAATGGGTTTGATCCCATTACCAAACATCATGAATGGGTGTCCCACATTGAAAATCAATATTAAAAGTTAAATACAATCCCAAAAAGGAGGTCCACTAGCTAACGAGACTACGACAAAGGTGGTCAACTAGATGACAAATAAGGTTAGGCTTCCTCAATGAGTGGATAACCTAGACCGTTCTTTTCTTCCCTTTGTGTGTGTGTTTTTAGGTGTTATTGGCGCACAAGTCAATGTCATACGTGTTGATATTCTGAGGTCCTATGAGGCTGCCATCTAAGGTCTGTCTTTGACCTTAGGATGGCTCTAAGTTTCAACTGTTTTGCTGTCCTCTTTCTGCTGTTTTAGGACAGCAAGCTGTCATGTACTTTCTGCTCAATATTTTATAGGTTA
>ML777774.1:591164-615809 GCA_009831015.1 Picea engelmannii
CTAATAACCCTAGAAGCCTTGTCGGCTCAAGAAGATAATTTATATTAGGCTATTAGCCTCCAAGAGAAGAAGTCGGCCAGAATTAATAATAATATACTAAACAGACACATACCCAGAAGGAGAAGTCGGCCCCAGCAAACTGGTAGGATTACTATAAATACAGGGCGCCAGTTCTCATTTGCAGCATCTTAGCAGTTGCAGACAGAGCCAGTTTTGCGCAGCAGTTTCCTAGTTGGTGCGCACTGCAGTTGCAGTCTGGTGCGCAGGTTTGGAGGAGGGTTGCAGGTGCAGCTGCAACAGCAGCTAGTTTCAGTATTGGCTTGGATATCTCTTGGCTAGGGTTTGGGACTATCTGATCAGTCTTTTGTGTTGCGCTATCCTTGGGGAGAGATGCGCTGCCCTTTGTTTGGCTATCTAGCCTAGGGTTTGCTTCCGGAGGAATTCTCAGTCAAGGTTAAGGTGCTCGAAGGGAGGCTTCGGCCTGTGGTTGAGTGACGAGGGTATCGTCAATGGTAAAACGAGCACACCATCTTCTATATTCTAACACTGGGGAAATCTCTAGGGTTTTGGGGGATACTTTTTGGGTGTTTTAAATTGGTTTTATTACCTTTTTTCTGAGTTTCTGCAAGAGTCTGAGCTAGTAGGGATTCTGGTCTTCCATACCAGTACTCCCTGCTTTCATTACTCGACTGTTTTTCTTCTTTTCCGGGAAGTCACAGAGGTATACGCAGCCTGTACAAGGCCTGGACGCGTATATACGTGCCCTACCTTTATACAGCCCGCGTACATACGCTGGCTGATGAAGTGTTAGCTGCGTGCCTGAGTTCAGAAAAAAAAAATTTAGAGAGGCAGTCATCCTCTTCCCTGTCAGAAGTGATCCTTCTCAGGGGTTTTCTGGATCTAGTTCTGGTCTCTGTTGTTGCAATTCGTAGCCTAAGTATAACCTCAGATTTACTTGGTTTTAACAAAGTTTCCTTGCATTTTTTTCTATCAAAGTAAGTTTCTGTGTCTTCAAGGGATTTTGGTTCTCAATACCAGTACTCCCTGCCAGTGCTTCACTGCTTGTTTTTCAATTTTTGAGGAGTTGCAGAGGTGCACACGATCTATAGTAGGCCTGAATGCGTGTATACACACCCTGACCTTGCACAGCCCGTGTACATACGCTGGCTGTTGAACTGACAGTAGCGTACCTGTTGAGAAAAAAAAAAATATAGAAGAGGCAGTCATCCTCTTCCCTGTCAAGAGTCACACCTCTCAGGGATTTTCTTGATCTAGTGTGGGTCTCTGTCATAGCAGTCTGTAGCTTAGGTTTGATTACAGCATAGCTTTCTTTTTCATTAAAAGTTTTCCTCTGTTTTTCTGTAATAGGGTTTTTAGACAAGTTTGAGAGTCTGCTTCAATCAGCTTGTGTGTTATTGTCAGTAACTCTTTGCGATCTACGCTTAGGCCAAAAGTCGTTTCTTGGTCTTTACTTGTCGTCATTTTTGCTTTTTTGCTTTTTAAGCATTAAACGATAAAAAAAAAATCTTTTATTTCTTGGTTTGGTTAAGTAGTTGGTTGTTTGCATTAATCATCAGGAAAAAGATTGCTTTCGTAAGTTCTTGGTTGTTGACTTAGGACAATAAGTAGCTTGTAGTCGAGTGAAAGCTTGTTTTGAGTTTTTTGTTAAAAGATCTTATAGAAAAAAAAAAAAAGTTTGAAAAGTTGGTGAAAGAGTTTGAATGTGCAAAGTTGAATTTGTGAAGAAGTAATTTGTTTCCAGTTTCATTATATGCTTTTCTCTTTCGTCTCTAAAAAACATCACCGATTTCATTTTCGTTCCCTTTGACTTAAGATAGCCACTAAAATTAACGATTAATTAAAATCAACTAGACTTTATGTTTGTGGGGTCCATCAACTAGTCTAGGCTAGAGCCTTGATTTAGGATTGGAGAGGAAACTCTTCAAGGCTACAAAAAACAAACATAGGAGTCTGTGCTAGGGAGTGTTAAAAGTCCAGTATCGTGAAAGTTATCTGGGACCCCCCTCTAACACAGGGGCTAAACACGAGGCCGCGTGCGGAAAGGCAGCGGAGATAACCCCCCCAAAGCCGGACCAAGCGTAGTGGGGAACGCATATAAAGGGCTTATCTTGAGATTTCGTTGATTGCATTTTCCATGGAGCTTCGTGGGTCTCGAATCCATTCGAAGTCCTCAGTCATCTTCCGAAACACTTGCATTCAATACCCTTGATAGGTTTCGGACTTGATACCCTGCTCATTGCGGTCCACCCGTCTATCGACTGTACCTGCCTGGTGACTGTTTGCGCACTGGCAACCTAGTTGCCTATCATTCTAGTGACTTACACAGGTGACTGCGGGGGTATACCGCGGTACCTAGGACAAACATCAGGCCACGCTTTGCAAAGTATACCCGGAGGGTGCTTCCGTATTCGAGTTGCACTTGCACCAGTAAGTTGCTCTAGTGTTGGTTGTTGTAATTGTTCTTCCAACTAGCTAGTGACTGCTTGTTTTATCTCATAGGAACTTTTTCTAGTGCGTGTTGGTTTTCAAACGATTATAGATAGCCCTAGTGTGTCTTTGATCTTCTCACACGGTGGAGGATCAAGAGTTTCGTCGATCGCAAAGGCTTTTGGGCCTACCGCCAGTTGACCTCGAACCCCCCCCCCCGGGCCAGTGCTAAGGCGAAAACTAGACCAGCAAGGGTCTTTTGAGACAACCGGGTTACAGGAAACTGTGCCCGACCCATCTTCGAGAGGAGAACATTTGATTCTGGAGGAACCAATCATAGTGTCTCAAGAAGCAATGGAACCAAACGCTGCTACTTCTTCAGGGAATACTCATATTCCCTCCACGACTATCACTACAGGGGGTGTTCCACCTCCTAACCAACCGTCGTCGGTCCGGACCACTGTGGTCTCGATTGCTTCTACCTCGGGCAACGGTCTGATTCTATCTATGGCGGCGATCACTGCTCCATTTACCTAGAGTGTGACAGGCCCTCCGTTCTCATACGGGATGCCTGGCTTCGGTACGAGTACTGTACTTTCCTCCTCCACTCTACAGACTTCAGGTCTAGGGGCAGGGAGTTCCAACGCTCCTCTGCAAGAATCTATGGGGGGCACTTCAACCCCCTTTATCGCTTTCCCTTACAGCGGGGGTCATATACCCCCTTCGTCCCCCTCGCTCAGCAGTGTTCATCAGCACTTTGTCGGGCCAAACATAAACTTGTTTGGAGCAGGTATTCAAGCACTCCCTTCTTATAACATGCCGGTAGGTTCAACACTGTTCTCTTTATTCGGCACGTTTGGTCACAACGCTTTCTCATCAGCTATCGTCTCAGCCGGGGGCAACCCCGATTATGGACAACCACATCTTATACAGGGTACTATTCCTGCACAGGGGGCAAACTTAGGAATTCCTTCCTCACAAGGACCTTGGAATCCGTGGCAGGGACCAGTTCCCTTGTCAGGGATGTCGATCGGGGGCAACCCCTTCCATACCCAGTGGAACCCCGATCAAGGCTCAGCACCTATGCCCGTCGGATCGACAGGGGGCAACCCTTCCCAAAATCCAGAGCCCTGGCCAGCAACCTAACTTTTCTTGGCAACTTGGTGCCAGCCAAACTCCAGGCTCCTTTTTCCCTGGTTACAATCCACAACCCAAACTACCGTTTCTGGCAACCCTGCACTTGCAAGACTTGACAAGGTTATTAAACGACCCCATTTGTCACGATCCGAGTTGGCCTCCTATGCCGACCAAGTTGCCTTCGGACATTCCAAAGTTCGAAGCCAAGCCTAATGAAGATCCTCGCGATCACATGACTACCTTCCACTTATGGTGCTCGTCCAACTCTTTGAGAGACGACTCTATCCAGTTGCGATTGTTTCAACACACTTTCATAGGGAGTGTTGCGAAATGGTACATCGAGCTCGACCGCTCACGATACTCTTCCTTCGGCGAATTAGCAATGGCTTTCTTAAACCATTTCCAATTACCTGTGAGATACGACGTCGGCACTGAATTGTTGGCCAACTTCGAACAGACAAAAGCGGACCATATCTCGGATCACATTCGAGAATGGAAATGCCGGAAGAGTTTGATAAAAGTGCCAATCCCACCAGCATTTATGCTAAAGTGGTTCCTTAAGTCTTTGGTACCCCAGTTCCCAGTTGTCTAAAGACGTCGCAACGTCCAGGATGTTTTCCGAGGAAGATGCGATAATGAGAGTTCAACAGCTAGAGTTGATTTACTCTCAGTCTAGTTTACTTTACGAAATCTTGACAGATGCACCAAGGTCAATACTTGACAAGACCAAACAGAGGTCTGGACCACATGCCGATGGCATTATTGGTTCAACACAAACAAAGCCCGTTGATCCATTGTCAAATCAATTGCAACAATTTTCGATACAGCAGACAGCGGCCAACCAGACCACCGGTTCGGCTGTTCCCCCTACCCAAAAGTCGGATGTACACAGTGTGCAAACGACAAACCCGAAGGCCACCTAGCAACCTGACGGAAAGAAGAAACAACGAAAGAAGGGTAAGGGGGATAAGAAACCCACCGATAATGCTGGCAGGGGCGACATTGAAAAGAAGAAGTCGAAGTATCCTTGTAACCTTTGCAAGAAGGACCACCCGACACATCAGTGCCCTCGACTTGCAGAGGCCCAGAAGTTATTGGCATAGCAACAGCCTGTTGTGTTAACGAACCCGTTTCCACATGGGCAAAACCTAACCCAAGCCTCTTCGAGCGACGAGGGGGGCAATCAGGGACCCCCCCTCGTCTTCGAGTAATCCTTCGTCAGCGAATGTGTATATGATGAAAGGTGATGCCTATATATCGACTAGAGCACATGATTACGAAATGTCAAACACCTCTGAGAAGAGCAAAGAAGCCGAAAACCCACCTCTTCCTCTCCAGATTGAGAAGACGTTGGGCGAAACAACGACACGCATCCCAAAAGGTGCATTCAAGAAAGCTTCTCACAATCTGAACGCAAGGGCCGCCCAGAACTACTCTGTGGTGGAGGATTTGTCACAAACCCCTTGTGCAATGTCTGCTTTGGAAGTCCTCCAGAGTTGCCCTTCCCAGAGAAAAGCTCTGTTAGCTGCCCTAGGATCTGCCGAGACTTGTAATCCGAGAACGATCATGCTTGATACGACCGACTTAAAACCTCGTCTTCCTTACCACGTAGCATTTCAGATAGTAGTGGCTTACACCACGAAAACTTTTACTCGGAACATTTTCCGCACATGGTTGATGAGGGCGTCTCGACATGCGTGATGTCTTTGGCGTGTTGGAAGGCCATCGGCCAACCCGTTTTGTCTCCATCACCTACTCTTCTTACGACTTTCGACGGTCGTTCTTTCCGGCCACATGGGATCATCCCCTCTTTCCCCGTGCAGTTAGGGGGGGAAAACCATGTGCGTCGAAGTTGAAGTGGTCGATGCATCTCTCAGCTACAATCTCTTGTTAGGAAGGGGTTGGACCTATGCTATGCAAGCAGTGGTCGCGACAGTTTTCCGCGTCTTGTTGTTTCCACAAGAGGGTCGGATCGTGACCATTGATCAGTTATCCTTCTCTCGTCCTGACCCTTCATCGGGGGTCTCCACAGTCCTAATGATTGACAACCCGCAGCTCGACGTCGTCAACGTAGGGTTGGTTTGTGCCCACCTTTGATGGGTACTTTCGATTACCCGCCTTCGACCGGCAATGTCCATTACATGACAGCTATCCCCGACCAGCCTCGGGCCGAAATTTTTTGAATCTCGTCGTTTCGCACGACGTACTTTAATGATCCGTGGACTCTTCCTTCCCCATCAACCACGATGGAAGGGACAGAGCACCATGGCATGGCCATACCTCTGTCCGCGGCAGAAGTTGCATACTCGATTATTCAGCAAGCTTCCGCCGACCCCGACCCAACTCTCGCACAAGAGTTAGATTCGGTGCTCGAGCCTATTTGGGCTCAAGGTTCCCTTGCTGATCCAGTTTCTTTAAACTTAGTCTTTCCCTCAGACGAAGCGATTATTAAGGCAATGACTAGTCCGGACAGACCGTGGGATGATCTTCATCATAGATCTTACTTCCTCCCAGAGTTAAGACGAATTGAAGCAGGTGAATTCACTCTGACTATAACTGGAGATAAAGCTTGTCCTATCAATCCTTTGACAATGCACGTTGTTTACACTAAAGGAAATATGGCAACAATAGCTGAAACTATACCTATTGATATCTCCAGAACCCCTGGCGTTGTGGAGAACATCTTCGTCGAAGCAAATTGCTCCCTCGAGGAGATTCAAATCTACACAAATTTATTTAAAGAATTCCACGATGTGTTTGCCTGGTCTTACGAGGAAATGCCAGGCATAGATCCAAGAATCGTCGAACATGAAATCACGACTTATCCTGATGTTAAGCCGGTCTGGTAGAAGCTTCATCTGGTCAATCCTAGGAAAACAACAGCTATTAAAGCTGAAGTAGAGAAACTACTTAAAGTTGGTTGCATCTACCCCGTCCAATTGACTCAATGGGTGTCAAATCCCGTGCCAGTCGATAAAAAAACAAGGTACAATTCGTGTATGTACGGACTTTCGTGATCTGAATAAGGCTTGTCCAAAGGATAATTTCCCCACGCCATTTATTGACCAGATAGTCGATGAATGTGCAAGTTGCGAGGCCTTTTCTTTCATGGATGGTTTTTCAGGATACAATCAGATACAAATCAAGCCCGAAGACCAACACAAAACCGCTTTCATTTGTCTGTGGGGTACATTCGCTTATCAGAAGATGCCTTTTGGTCTGAAAAATGTTGGAGCTACGTTTCAGCGGGCCATGTCTTTCGCTTTCCACGACCTCAAACACATAGTCGAGGCTTATCTTGATGATTTAGCGTCACGATCTCGCAAGCGAGCTGATCATCCTACACACCTCTGACTTATCCTTGAACAGTGTCGCTACTACCGAATCTGCTTGAATCCAAACAAATGTAGTTTTTGCGTCACATCGGGTCGTCTGCTAGGTTTCATAGTTTCGACAACAGGGATCATGGTCGACCCTCTAAAGGTTGAGGCAATAGTTCAATTGCCCGCCCCGCGCACCATTCCTCAGCTTCAGAGTCTGCAAGGAAAAGCAAACTTTTTACAGCGTTTCATCGCAAACTATGCCGAGATCACAAAGGGTTTTATGCGTTTATTGAAGAAGGACGTTCCTTTCCATTGGGACGAAGTCGTTCAACGCTCTTTCGCAACGTTGAAACGCGCCCTCACATCAACCCCTCTGCTTCGGCCACCCAATTATAATAAAGATTTCTTATTGTACTTGGCCGCTGCAGAGTCGACCATCAGTATGGTCTTGGTTCAAGAGGATGATTTGCTATCAGAATACATGATTTATTACCTGAGCTGAGGCCTAGTTGGACCAGAACTCAATTATTCCCACATTAAAAAACTTGCGTTGGCAGCAGTTCATGTTGTCCAACGGTTCCGTCATTACATCTTGTTTCGCAAGACTACCGTCATTGCCGTTCTAAATCCATTTCAATACGTGTTGACACGACGCGTCATTGGCAAAAAGATCAGTAGATGGATAGTTATCCTCCAAGAATTCAACTTGGATTTCGTTTCGGCAAAATCCAAAAAGTCATTGGTCTTCGCGGAACTCATATCGAAACTTTCGGTCAAATCAAGTGATGTTATACCCGACGAGTCGCCTATCAAAGGAGACATGTTTTTGATCGCGTCTTCCGACCCCTGGTATGGAGATGTGCTTGTCTATCTCCAGACTTTGAAGTGCCCCGCCTCTGCTTCTCATGATGAGCATCGTCGTATACGCCATTAGACCAAGAACTATCTCATACTCGAAGACACTTTGTATCGTCAAGGTGTAGACTGCATCCTTCGCCGATGTCTCACTCATGAAGAAGCGGAAATCGTGCTTAACGATTCCCACACTGGAGCATGTGGCGGTCATTTATCTGGGTTGGCAACAGCCCAAAAAATTCTACGACCCGGTTACTTCTGGCCGACATTAATCAAAGATTGTGTTGAATCGGTCAAGAAGTGCCACCCGTGTCAGATCTTCTCTCGAAAGATGAGGGCACACCCCGCTCCCATGTTTCTCGTTATTACTGTTGGTCCCTTCACTAAGTCGGGAATTGATTACACTACATGCAACCCCCCTTCAGCAAGGGGGCACCGTTATATCATCGTAGCAGTAGACTACTTCACCAAGTGGGTCGAAGCTATGCCAACATTCAAAGATGACGGGGAGACCGCAGCTCTCTTTTTATTCAACCAGATAATAGCAAGGTTCGGCGTCCCGAGAGAGATTGTCACTGACCATGGCAGTCACTTTCAGAACAAAATGATGACCGAGTTAACGTCAAAGCTTGGGTTAAGGCAAGAACATTCATCACCCTACTACCCACAAGTGAATGGTCAAATAGAAGCTATAAATAAATCTCTTAAGACCATTCTACAGTGAACGATCAATTCGGCCAAGTCAAATTGGCATTTGATGTTATACTCGGCATTATGGGCTTACCGAACGTCTCTTAAGACTGCAACCGGTTTCTCACCTTTTCAACTCGTTTACGGGCTGGAAGCAGTCTTACCCATAGAGTGCCAGATTTCGTCTCTAAAGTTGGCAGTACAGTTATTGCCAGACACGTCACCGCTTGAAGAGTGTTTATTATATCTCGAGCAGCTCGATGAGCATCGTCGTGATGCGGCCTTAACTAACGAAGCTAACAAACAAAAAGTCAAGTGTCAATATGATCGATCCGTTCGTCCTCGGATTTTCTCTGAAGGTGACCTTGTCCTGGTCTATGACCAAGATAAGGACCCCCTGGGGGCAGGCAAGTTCAAACCTATGTGGTTCGGACCTTTCATCGTGAAAGAGGTTCTAAAAAAGGGCGCTTATCGTCTGGTGGAATTTGAGGGAAATGTGTTGGCGGAGCCTAGAAATGGGCTCTACCTCAAGAAGTATTACTCATAGATGGGTCGCCTTGGGTGACTTTTTGTAACATATGTATAGTCTTTGTACTATTACTTTTTTAGTTTTGTCTTTTAGTTTTATGGACGTGTCGTTTTTAATGTTATCTTTTTCACTGTGGCAGATGTCAAGTGAATCAGAAGTGTTCGTTGGGTTCGCGGACAGTGCTAGCCGGCACACTAAGAGGCTTGCTTCCGCAGCTTGGGTGATTTTCACACCTCAGGGCCAGTTACTATCCTCAGGAGGTATCTGTTTAGGTGACACTACAAACAATGTTGTCGAATACAGCGCAGTTATTGAGTTGCTTCGTGACGCTTTGTCACTTGGTATCTCTCATCTCCGGGTCTATCTAGATGCTCAGCTGGTTGTGTCTCAGTTAAATAGGGTTTACCGCGTTTACGATCCTACTCTACACCGACGGTTCCTTAGTGTACGTCTCTTAGAACAAAGCTTTGATTACATTATGTATATCCACGTTCCTAGGAGATTGAATCAAGTTACAGATACTCTAGCTAATCATATATTAGATTGGCATCTTGCACACATTTAAGAAACACACACACACACATGTAAATACATTTGTAAATAAAATGTAATCCATAAAACACAAGAGATGTAAATACGCATATATATATCGCAAAGTATCAGAGTACATAAGTGGGCCCGAGCGCCTCAAAAAATGTGTCCAGTAAAGAGTGCCCTCAAAAATATGGGCTTATGCCCTCAAAAATATACAAGCGGTGCCCTCGGCACATAAGAAATCTAGTGTAAGCTAAGGGCGGGGCCTGTTGGCTCTGTCATAGTGAACAACGGTGTTAGCCAGATGCCAAAAAAGATGGACTCAGGTCCGTGGTACCCCAACAACGCGAGTCTGCATGGACGGTGGGAGATCCTCGATCTCCGCCATGGGGACTGTCCGAGTAAGCGCGGTGAGGTTCCGCTCTACCCATCTCAATACTCTCTCAGCCTCTCCGGCTGGAGGTCCCCCTGTTGTTGCTGGTCCACCGGCCGCAGCTAGTCCTGCCTCTGGTCAAGGACGTCGCCTAGTCCTCGAAAAGTCCGCTGGACGCACTAGCCCCACATCTGCACAGAACAGATACATAGTTGTCAGATACTCTGGTACACCAAAAAAAAAAAAAAAATGATATATATAAAAAGACAAAAATTAAATAACTTTAAAAAAGAAAAAAAGCTACAAGCGTACCTAACTCTCCTCGTACCAATCCGAGAGGTACGCCCATGTCAGGGTCCCTGGAAAAGTCAATTCCGGCATAAGGATATTCCTCTATCGCCGGAATCTGCCGAGACTACTAGTCGAAAAACTTGTCATCAAAGGCTTCAATAGTCCTCCCTCCCCCCTGTCGCGGCAACAACGCCGCCCATCTGCATACTGTTAGAGAAGAGGCTATGTGCCCTCGTACTGTCTCCCTCGGGCTAAAACTAGGTACCCTCTCGAAAAAGAAAAAACAAAGAATAGTCCCAAACCCGAAGTTTCTATGCCTCCGCATGTGACACTCTGTCAGCTGCCTCTTCATGCAATCCAGTAAAGTAGTACTCCAGTCGAAAACTTGTGCATTTAAGCACTGAACAGCACAATTCATATGCACTCGGGAAGCCTGATGCAAAGTTGCGGATCCAGTGATCCGCTCGATGAGTAAAACTATCACTTTCAGTGATAGGTCTGAAATCTTGTTTATCGGCACCTGTGTGCCCATTTTGTTCGTGTCGGCTTCACAATGGAGTCCAATCAACTCCGCTATGTTGTGAGGCCCAGAGGGAAAAGTGCGAAAATTGACTGGTTCCCCTCTCCTTGAGAGGCCAATCAGAAAGTAGATATCCTTGGTCGTTGGAGTCAACGACTGTCCCTCAAGCATGAAGGCCTCTACGTCAGGATGCCAATAATCAACCAAGGCGTTCAGTAGCCTAGGTTGTACCCGCATGAAAGAACACTGGAAGAACTTTAACAAACCACATTGCACCAATACAGCAGTAGCAGCAGGGTCCTCACCGACCAGGAAATCAATGTCCTCATGCTCCCTCTCTCTCCAATGAACATACATCCTGCAATTCACAAGTTCATGAGGGATTAGCTCTTGCTTTTGTTGATTTTTTTCCACAAAATGGAGGGTACACGCGGGTTGTAGTGTGCACAGTCGTGTGTGCACGCATGCATCTTTTCTCCTGCCCACGTGCACACGAAGGCTGTCATAGGACAACCCGCGTATACGTAGGGCCGACCTTTTTAAAGGTTGGCGCCCCTCCAAAAAACAAAATTGAATGTATAAAGGAAGAATTGAAATGCAAAAGGGGTTAGTATGTACTTACTTGGTCCAAGCGGAAGTTCATTTCGTCCACTAAAGCTCATGGAATCAACTCTTTTAACGAAGGGGTGTTTTTGGCTTTTGGTCAATTTCTCAATTCGCAATGGTGATAATGAGTTGCCAACTTCTATTTATAGACTTTTTGGCCCCTTTTTGTCATTTTTTGGCCCTTTTTGTCGTTTCTTCTAGCTTGAAAATCATTTAGTATGGTTCAAGAGTTTCTTATGGAATGTTATGATAAATGTTACTTTGGGTATTGGGAATTTTTCGGAGATTTGGGTCATTTTAAAAGTCCTTTGGTAAAAAGTCATTTTTTCGACGTGTTGCATCTAAGTTAGGATTCCACCTCCACTTTCTGTATTTCGTTGTCTTTTTTCGCGTTGCCATAGGATCGACCCCACCGAGTTGCGACACAAAACCATCTTTGTTGCTTTAGAAGTGTCGTAATTTAGTGGTAGAGCCTAACCCTTCATGGATGCCCTAGATAGATCCTGGTTGCATTTTTTGGTATCCATGCCATCACTACCGACTATAGGCTCGGGAGTCCTTCTTAGTTTTTCCTGATTACGAGTATGAGCCTCATTTGCATGATTAATTATCACTCTTGACCTCACTCTCGAGACTCCCAAAACACAACGGGTCTTATTTTAAGCCCTTTTCAGACCCTCTAAACATGAAAAGATTGTCGAGTGATCTTGTCGCTCTTCAGGCTCGCTAAACTGAAATTTGAAGGCACGTCTGTCTGGCGGTAGTTTACCCCTTTTTCGGTCTGGATGGTCAACTGTACGAACAAAGGTATACTCTAGGAGCCTCGGTTCTCTAAAAGAGTATTCTCGGGTATAATTTTACCTCTTTTTCGGGCCTGAGAGACTAAATTTACGAAAAAGGAACCCCCATGGAGTCCATAGTTAAGCTCTTTTCAGACTCCCTAAAATTGAAAAGATCGTCGAGTGATCTTGTTCCTTCACACTCATTAAAATGGTCCAGAAGAACATCTCATACGGAGTTCATAGTTAAGTTTTTTTTCAGACTCCTTAAATATGAAAAAATTGCCGAGTGATCTTGTCTTTATCACACTTGTTAAAATGGTTTTGAATAGACGTCTTTTCGGTGCTAGTTTACCCCTTTTTCGAACCGACTAGACTACCTTCGAAAAAGGTACCCCAGTGGAGTCTCCTTTTACACTTTTTTAGACTCTCTAAAAATGAAAAACCGTCGAGCTTACCTTCTTTGGGCTCATTAAAACCACATCAAAGGACGTTACCATTATGTCTTATTAATCGCGTTTGCACACCTGCGTCTTTGGCCTAATGTCGGCTCCATGTTGCTCTCAACTCAACCATCTGAAGCATGCCTTATACGCAAGCCCTATAGCCGCCGCGTCTTGACACCTTGGCCCGTGGAGGATTTTTCTCGAGTGTCCTCTTCCTGCATATGTCCCTTTGCTCTGAGCATCCATGTGTTCCTTGCGCTTGGAACCAGTATGTCTACGACACTCGATCCTCCTTTGTAACGTAGCATTCTTTTATTCTTTTTCAAGCTTTCCAAAATTATTGAAAAAGACAAAAAAATAAATCAAATATACGCCAAAAAGAGGAAGGGAAAAGTATTTTATTTTTTGTTGGCAGCGCAATGAGTCGCCCTTGGACATAGCACATCCTTCCGTTTGTTCGTCAAGCTTTGGGATTTAAAATGACCTTAGGAAGCTATTCTCGCTACATAGAGTTGTGTCCTCCTCCGTTTGGTTATTCTTCCAAACATTTGGAGAGTTTGCGTTGCCTCCTGCATCGTGAACTTATGTCAAGTACCATGTTGCCCGAGTCTCATCTTTTGTCGTGCTATTGTCCAAGGGAAGTTTTTACCAAGCTTGAGTCGGCCCCTCTGCAGTTTGTCTCTTGCCCTCATGCCCGGCCATCCCTAAAGTCCAATCAAGTCTTTGTTCGAAATCAATGAAGCCCTCAGCCTGATCATCAAGATCCTCTAGTCCGTTCCTGACAAGCCATCGAAGACCTCTGGGTAGTGAAGTCGTACACTCATATTACACTCCTACCCGATTTGTGAAGATTTTGAAGTTGTTACTCGAACTCTGAAGGCCTCATCTCCAGCCATCAGGCCTTATTAGCTTCTGGAAAATGGATACTATACATGTATATCTTTTTGATTTCGAAATGTAGATCCGCTGTGTATTGCTCGCGGCTACACTTTATATAGTTATATGACATGGATCTGCAGTGTATTTGATTGGCAGCCATGATTTTATTTCATCCCGAGCATGGGTATGCCCGCCTCGGTGATACAATTGTTATTTTTGCAGATGGCACTTCCTGAACTCTGGTCCCTGGGCTCACTTGTTTTGTACGTTGGTAAAGATTGGTAATGTATTTCAACCATCAGATGCTCTTCTGACCTCATACATTAGGGGGCATCTGTTATAACCCTAATTTGCACCAGACATAAATACCTGGCATCAGGCCATTTCATTTTCCATTTTTTGCCAAGCCACTACTGAACAGCTCTTCTTAAAAACACCCTTTTTGAAGGCATACGCGCCCTGCTCCATTACTGCACGCGTGTATACGCTAGCTGACCCACTACATCCCACGTATACCTACAAAAGCACAAAAAATAGAAAGTTGCAGACGGAACACAGATTTTCAGGTAAATTGCCTAAACTGATTAACCACCCATAGCCGATCACTCAACCAAATACCTAGCCCTTTCTAGCCTATAAAAGAAGGGGTAGGGGTCCCATTTGAAGAGAGGAAAATAATAGTAAAGAAACTCTACCCGATTTGGCATTCCCCTTGCCCCAACCTTTTGCAACCATTGTGTGAGAATTGAAAAGGAGAAGCATATGTAGAAGCAGTTGGTGCACAGTTGAAGAAGAGCCCAGGACCAGATTCGAGGAGTAATAGCTGATCTCACCATTGTAAGTGACTTTTGTGAGGTTAATAGAAAGAATTACTTTTCCCGTCCCGCCATATGAGGTGTTCAATATTCAATTTGGCTTATATTTTTGGAACCTCTAACCCACTAATTCATATATGAGATGCATGTTTGTAGTTCTTTGTTTGTCTATTTGTGAATACATGTTAGCTTTGGGAGGAGACTTGCAGTCAAGGAGCAACCGAACGCAAAAGGATCAACACCAAGCGAGGGGTTCAAGGTAGAGTTATCGGATCCTTTTATCCTTGTGTTTTATGCATGAATGTGGGGTCTATGTCGGGATAATAGTAAAAAGTAGGAGACTTTCGAAGGTTATTTTCTGCATGCATTACTAAACCCTTAGTGCTAGTCCGTAGGGGGATTTCCCACCTACAACACACAGTGTTGTAGTTGCCTACCTTTGTTGGTCGATCCCTCCTCTCCAAGGTACCTTCCCAAAACAAGAAGAATCTACAAAACTGAGGCCTACTTGGCCCCTCTCCATGGCTAGTTGAGGTCACCACACTTGTCACCAAGAATGAATCCTCACATTCACCTTGATCTCCTTTTATACAACTCTGAGGGTGAGTAAAAGCCCCTAACTTAACTCAACATTAAATTAGACTTGTTTATTCTCTCATGTGGGTGTCAAGCCCCAACACAAGCCTGCAAGGCCCATCAACAAGCCCACAGAGCCCCACACATGTGAGAATACTCCCAATGCTACCAAAACATCAACAAGTCTATGCATTTGTTACAACATTGATTGAGGTGGTTCTTTATGCCTAGACCTCAAGGCGTGTAATATTCTCTTATTTCTGTTGGGATTCGATCAACCAAATAGAAATGGAATAACTGGCAAGAACATAATCATTCTATCTTGTTCCTCCTTGATACTCATCAAAATTGTATTATTGTGTCGAAAGAAGGCTAGCTATATTGGTCTAGTAGACTTCAAAGATACCCTTAGTATAACATTGACAATCGAACAAGGATTAGAGAAGATATCAATAGTTTTTCATTTCTTGATCTCTATCTTTCATGAGATCAATTCCCCTTTGACCGACTTTACAATAATATATGGAGATGAGCACGTCTGGGAATACAAGAGAATGCTCCTTTATTAACATTATTACTGGTATTAGACACTAAGTTATCCATAGCATTACTAAACCTTCTCTATACATTGTAGGTTATTTTCCAACACGGATTTGGCTTATGTTGTGTTAGGGAACCCCTAGCCGAACAAGTATTTTAGAAGAAGCCAACGAGAGGTTCCATTAGTAACTAGTTGTTTCGATCCATTAGAACAACTCAATGAATTAATAGATCTTTTTAGGCACTAATGACTATAGACAGAACTTATCCAATTTTTATAGTTAGATGACTAGTCATTCACGCACTAGTTGTCTCTACAGTTTTTTTTTGGGATGGATATCGACAATGCAATTCATCCAGCAATAAACTCTATGTAAAGAAAGTATGTAGATATGACACAATCAAACCCGAACGACCAAAATGTTGAATTGAATCGTACCGGCCTCTACAGGAGGATGCTACTCATTTTTGTACTTCTTGTTCCATTCTCTAAATATTTTTTCAATTAGGAACAATGAGAATCTTCTCACTCCATTAAGAGAGATCCAATATGAAGATATTTGAAACCAATATCTCAGGCACAAAAGACAACTGCAAATACCAAAACCTTCTACCTAAGAGAAATAAGATAAGTTAATTTTATTAATGCCCGACTACTGACCACAAATGTAGGTCAAGGGGACTGTTGAGTACAATGATCTATTAGATCTGTTGTGTCTAATTACAAGGAAGAGCTCCTCTATTTATCATAGACTGAAAGGAGACAACATTGAATGTAGGTGGTTGGGAAGTTCAATTATTGCAGTAAATAGGTGGTTGGGAAGTTCACCTATTGCAGTGACTTGACCTAAGTAAACTTAGTCAAATGGTGTCACATGGTGTATGTACACCAACACCCCCCCATAAGTGCAACTTAGGGAAGTATGAAAAAGATATTAAAGCTCAAAAATGGGTCCTAGCTACTAGGCTCGCTAAGGTACCCAAATACAAACTCTCATAAGTGGAGAAAAGGAGAAAAACCCGTTGGAAAAAACTTCTCCCCTAAAGAGAGAAAACAAAAGAAAACAACATAAACAAAAAGTGAAGGTAGGAAGACTCAAGATGACCCCCCAGAGACAACTTCCTTTACCCCAAGCATCGATCTTAACTGAAGAAAACGAGGTGATGCCAAAGGTTTAGTGAAGATGACGACAACTTGCTCTTCAGTAGGCAAATAATCCAAGCTGATAACACCATCTTGGATGAGTTGTCTAATGAAGTGCATGTGAATCTCAATGTGTTTTGTCCTTTGATGCTCCACTAGGTTGCGAGAAATGTGTATGGCACTTTGATTGTCACACCAAAGAGTGGTAGGATGATCCTGTTGAATGTCGAACTCTGTCATTAGCTATCGAAGCCAATGAACTTCCTGACTAGCAAGAATTGCAGCACAGTACTCAGCTTCTGCAGAGGATAATGCAATTGTTGATTGCTTCTTGCAAGACCAAGAATTGGAGCAGAGCCAAGCCAATAGACAAAGCTAGATGTGGACTTTCGATCATCAATTGAACCAGCCCAATCAGAGTCAGTGAAGCCCACAAGCTAAGAAGCACCAGAGGTGTACTGGATGCCAAAATTGGCAGTGCCCTGAATGTACCTCAGAATGCGCTTTTCTACCTTCTAGTGACTCTCGTTAGGATCCTGAGAGAATCAAGAGACAAGCCCTACTGCAAAAGAGATGTCAAGATGAGTATGAGTCAAATATAGCAAACTTCCAACCAATTGTTGATACAACGAAGGATTAACGTGCGGTGAAGAGAAACTAGCAGAAAGGGTAACTCCTGACTAAAATGGAGTAGGGGCAGGCTTACAATCAACCATGCCAAAGCGTTGAGGTAAATCAAGTGCATACTTTTGTTGGAAAATGGAGATTCCTTCTGAAGACGGAAAAACTTGCAAACCAAGAAAATAATGCAGAAGTCCTAGATCTGTCATAGAAAACTGTCTCATCAATGCTTTTTAAACACTCTAAACCACAGATAAAGAACTCCCTGTGAGAATTGAATCATCCACATACAGAACCAAAATCAAGAGATCAGTGCCCTACCTCTAAGTACAAACTATAGGATCAGAATGACAGCGACAGAACCCTGAAGAAATAAAAAAACTATCCATCTTCTCGAGGAGCTTGTTTGAGACCATACAGTGAACTTCGAAGCCTACAAACAAGAGAAGAATCCTGCACAAAACCATTAGGTTGCTCCCTGTAGATTTCCTCATCTAAATCACCATACAGAAAGGCGCTCTTTACATCCATCCGATAGACTGACCAGCCTTGAGAAGAAGCAAGAGAAAGCACAAGGTGTATGGAATTCATCTTGGCAACAGGGGCAAAGGTCTCAGAGTAATCAATCCCTTCAACCTATGAAAATCCCTTGGCCACAAGATGTGCCTTATGCTTGTCAACAGAGCCATTTGTTGCATATTTGGTCCTATAGACCCATTTGTTGAAATCTGTTAACCTAGCACACGACAGTTAATTCTGAGCAAAATAAATTTACTGAACTAAAGCATAGCTAGGTTACTCAACGAAAAAAAAACAATGGAAGCACAAAACATAGAAACCAAACACATTGCACATGAGATATTCGGGTAAACACCCTGGGAAAAACCCTTGCAGGAAAACGAGTTCTGTGATGATTTTATTGCTATAAAATAAGGGCTCTCGTCCTGGGATAATGGCTCTTATGAGGAAATACAATTGCAGCTGATAGCCTAGCCCACCTGGCTGTTATCTCCCTAGCTATCCCTTACCTCCACTCCTCGGCCTCCGCCCCAGCACACCTGATTGCTCACTCACTCTTTGTGTGCCATCACTATCCTTAGATCTGACTTCTAGGGCCCTAACTCGACCCTCTCTGGCAAGCACAATTTAGCTTGCTACTAGATCACACTTAGATCTCCATATCCCTAGCTCAGATGGTGAGAATCACTTGTGATAATGAAAAATGAGGCTCTCTTGGTCTTCTATAAACCCTATCCTTTCTCTCATTTAATCTTGGCCCTTAGATCTTCTCCTCAAGATCTAGATCTGACGGTGGGGACTTAATCAAGCATTGAGACAACTTAAGTCACATCCAACGTTTGTGACTTAATCTCATGTTGACTTAAGTTATCCCCCACCACTACTAAATAGTCTAGACATAAAATGGCCCCTTTCACATTGCTAGACACCCCCAATGTGAAAGTACCTGCCCGAGCTACACTTTCTAACACTCCCTCTTAGCGAGGGAGGTACTAGCACTGGAGCTGCCTCCTCCATGATCTACATCTGTGTCGATCTCTCCCTCTGAATCTAAGAGATATGCTCCCTCTGGATTTGTATACTCGGCCTCCTCTATACTGTAGCTACCTCTACCTACTGCACTGAAGCCATCTGAGTATCCCCACTCATCCAGCTGGGACCACTCCCACCATGTGGGTCTGCTAAGGAGAGCCTCCTACTCTCTCAAGAATGATCCAACTGATCCTCTACTCCTCCTGGAGCTGTAGATGGGTTGCCCCATATCCTATACAACTGACCCTCACTATGGTCAATCATAACAAGTACCCCTGGGGCTTCTCCCCATGTAGAGAAAATATGGACTCCACAACCATAAAACTCAACTCCATAGCCCTGATCCTCTAAGGTTGCAGTTGAGAGCACATTGACTCTCATCCCTGGTACAAAGAGTACCCCAGTCACCCTTAGAGTCATGTCTGACTCTAACTGGAGGGTCATTGTTCCTTCTCCCCTGACTATTGCCATGCTGGTGTGAATCCCACAATTTGAATAACAGTCCGACTCTTTCTCTGAAACACTAAGGAACATCGACCTCATTCTCGTTATATGGCGAAATGAACCAACGTTGCCATCTCGACAACCTTTTCAAATTTGGCCTTCCGAACTTGCTGCACGATCCCACTGCTAGCTGCCCGAACTTCTGTCCGCAACCTCCTGCTGTTGCCTGGGTCATTTTTTGGGTTGCCCAAGCCCTTTCCTGGACGCTACCCGAACTTATACTCACTGCTCGAAAAATTCTTGGTAGTCTACCCGCTGCCCGGGTGCTTCCCAAGGGCTGCCCGGCTGGCCCAAATGGTCGGTTGTCCTAGCTGGCTGACAGTTGCAGCCAATGTTGGTGGCTCCTTTCCTTGGTTGTCGGCTCCTCGCGCACTTAGCCCCACGTCTGTCGGCAGCTCTTTTGTCGGCCATGTACCTTCACCACTCAGCTCGGCCTCTAGTCGCCGCTTCACACCCCACGCGGACTTCTTTTCTTTGGCGGCTCTCCTCCGCCACCGCACATTGATTGGCAGCTCCTTTGCGCATCTGCTATCTTCCCGACATTCGTGCGGTTGTTCTTCTGGTGATTCCACAAACCCAGCCCATGACCACTACACACTTGCTGCAGCCCGAGCCTGTTAACGGTCCACATCCAATCAGCAGTTGTTTAGTCACCCAGCCATCGGACCACACCTTTCCTCTATCGGAGTTGTCTCCCAGCGATCTTTCGTCGCCCTCTCGGTCTTCTAGCATCGTCCGCCACGTGCGCCTTACACGGCTGCTTGGCTCGATCCACTGTGTCTTTGCCTGCGAATGTTGTCACCTCAGATCATGTGCAACACCACCTTACTTCCTTCGTCGACTAGCTCTCGTGTTGCAGTCTTTCTACCTTAGCTCGTGTGTCCTTGCTCGCGACTCCTTACTCAAGTTTGCATACACAGTCAGCTTCGACTTCAACGTCCAACGGCTGCCTCAACCCGCGGCCTCTTTTTCCTCCAGCCACTACTGCTCCTACTCAGCTACCTTCGTTCTATTGGGCATCCTGTTGTCCACACAGTTCTGACCTAGTGACTATACCACTAGCTAGCCATCCATGGCCTTCTCCTCTGCTATCGCTTGCGTTACCTCAATCGGCGACTGCTCCTCAGCCTGCATGGCTCACCACGAACACCCACGATCTGCGACACTTCTGGCCTGGTCACCTTCGTCGGCGCCTGCTCTAGTTCCACTATACAGCTGATGTGGTTGCTTTGCCTGCCGACGACTACCTGCACCAGCCTTCTTCGACCTCGTGCCATGATTCCCAGCAACCACACACAGGCGACTGCTCTGCAGCAATTTATCCTCCTTCCTTTGCGTCAATCTTATGCTATCCCTACCGTGTTGCCTCTCGACCCCACACAGATCCAACAGTCGACGGCTATTCTGTTGCCAAGCTTCTTCTTCGCGCAGCTTTTCCCATGGTTCGACCAGCCTCTTTTGCTGGCGATTCTTCTGTCTGTCGGCCGATGTAGCTTCTTCAGCTCAGCCCAATGGTTATTCTCCATGCCTCCTTGTTGGTGCCTCGACCTCCACGTCCTTCAACTCTCTGATTTCTCAGTACGCGGATCTCTATAGTCTGTACGTCGTACAGATCCATACGGCGGCAACGGTACTTCCCCCTTTTTTTTTTAATTTATTAACCCCGCAGCTTCTGCACCTGAAAATAAAATTTCCCGCAGACTAATAAAAAAAAAATCGTTGTTGAATAACCTATTGTGCAAACCTGGCTTCTGTCAAAGACGAGGATATGATACCATGTTCAAATCTGTTAACCTAGCACACGACAGTTAATTCCAAGCAAAACAAATTTACTGAACTAAAGCACAACTAGGTTACTCAACGAAAAACAATTAGAGGAAGCACAAAACACAGAAACCAAACACATTGCACACGAGATATATGGGTAAACACCCCTGGAAAAACCCTTCCGGGAAAACCAGTTCTGTGATGATTTTATTGCTATAAAATCAGGGCTCACGTCCTGGGATAATGGCCCTTATGAGGAAATACAACTGCAGCTAATGACCTAGCCCACCTGGCTGCTATCTCCCTAGCTATCCCTTGCCTCTATTCCTCAGCCTCCACCCTAACACACCTGAGTGCACACTCACTCTTTGTGTACCATCACTATCCTTAGATCTGACTTCTAGGGCCCTAACTCGACCCTCTCTGGCAAGCACAACTTAGCTTGTTGCTAGATCACACTTAGATATCCCTATCTCTAGCTCAGATGGTGAGAATCACTTGTGATGATGAGAAATGAGGCTCTCTTGGTCTTTTATAAACCCTAGTCTTTCTCTCATTTAATCTTGGCCCTTGGATTTTCTCCTCAAGATCTAGATCTGACGGTGGGGACTTAATCAAGCAATGAGACAACTTAAGTCACATCCAACGGTTGTGACTTAATCTCATGTTGACTTAAGTTATCCCCCACCACTACTAAATAGTCTAGACATAAGATGGCCCCTTTCACATTGCTAGACACCCCCAATGTGAAAGCACCTACCCGAGCTACACTTTCTAACACCATTTACAGCGAACTAGCTTTCGTTCCTTAGGAAGGGGAACAAGATCCCATGTGTGATTCTTCATCAAGGAAGAATACTCCTCTGTCATGGTAGCATCCCATTCAGGTATCCAAACAGCTTAAAAAAATTGTTGTGGATCATTTGAAATGATATGACTTAAAAAGGAGACACCAGTTGTTTGTGACTAAATATGGCGAGGGGCAAAGGCAGAATAGCTTAAATCAGTTGACTCGTAGCCATACCTGTCAGGCCTCTTCCATTCACGAAAGCTTCTCCTGAGATGTTGTTCTAGATCAAGTTGTCCTTGTTCAGGTTGCCCATGTTCTATTGGTGTTGATGGCTGATTTTCATCTTCAAGATGTTCATTATCTTCTTCTACAAAAGCAAAAATGTCAGCGTGATCTACACCATCATTAGCATGACAATTTGAGGATGGAGAAGGAGATGATGTGGGGTTGAATCCCTCATTGAAACGGACAGCTCTTCCCAAGAAGACTTCTTTAGAAATAGGATCAAATAACCTATATGCCTTCATATCCTCACAGTAACCAACAAATATCAGTGGTTGGCTCTTCTTCTCCATAGCTTGGTGCTTTTCATTTGGAATCAAGGCCCACGTTGGACTGCCAAATGCTCTAAAAGTAGACATTGGGCTTAACATGGCTCCAAGCTTCCTATGGAGTCATATGCAGCACTGCCCTATGAGGCATCTGATTCTAAATGTAATTTGCACAATTTACTGCTTTAGCCAAGAAAGAAGGTGTTATGTTCTTGTACTAAACCATGCAGTTTGCCATTTCTTTCAGTGTCTGGTTCTTTCTTTTAGCAACGCCATTTTGCTGAGGGGTGTAGGGAACAAAGTGTTGATGCCAAATGCCTTGTTCTCTACAAAAATCCTTGAATGCCTGATTAACATACCCCCCCCATTATCTATGCGTAGTTTCTTGATAGAAAGAGAGGATTACTTCTCAACAAAAGCCTTGAAGGTCTTAAAAGTAGAAAAGACGTCACTCTTGTACTTAAGAAAATACACCCAACAACGACGTGAGAAGTCGTCAATAAAAGTGAGTGCATACTTAACCTCGGAAAATGAACAAGTTGGAAATGACATGAGATCACTATGAACCAACTCAAGAGGTGTTGTAGCATGCAAGGCCTTTCCTTTAGGAAAATGATCCTGATGTTGTTGGCCAAGGACACAACCTGGACAAACTCCATCAGTACAAGAAACTTTAGGAAGACCAAGCACCAAATTTTGTGTGCTCAACTGCTACAAATACCTGTAGTTTAGATGTCCAAATATTTTATGCCAGAGCCTACTCAAAGAATCAGCATGTGCAATGAAAGAAGAACCAAAGGAAGGCTCAAAAGAAGCAAACTTGTACAATTGAGAACTATGATCAACTCTTCCAGAAGCAACAACAATGTCTAGATTTTGTAGTTCTCGAATGACTATGTCATTAGGAGAAAAATCTATTGTTTTCCCATTACCATAATGACGGATCTAATAGATAGAGAGTAGATTTGTAGAGATGTCAGGAACAAGAAGAACATCATTAATGCACCCTTATCTAACTGCACAGTGTTTGATCCTAAAACATCAAGTTGTGTAGAGTCTCCAACTACAATCTGTGAAATGCTACATTCGTATGTGGAAGACAACAACTCATGAGAATGAGTCATATGGTGTGATGCACCAAAATCAAGTATCCAGATGTTTAAAGCATATAAGGCTTGAGTAGATAAATCATGCCCTTTACCAGATGAAGAAGATTTGGGCATTGAAATTTTGTGTTGCCCCGTGGCTTCATTCAAAGCTTCAAGTTTCAACTAGCATTTGGATTCGGCGTGCCCAAGTCTACCACAGAAACTGTGGGTTTCACTTGACTTCTTCTTCCTTGTCTTGGAGAAAGACTCATCGGACTTGGAAGATGGAGGAAAAGATTTTGATTTCTACTAAGGCTTGGAGGCAGACTCACCAACTTGAGCAAAATCTTTCTTCTGTTTGTACCGATTCTGGTGCTTACCTTTGGAGGTATGAGCCACAAGAACTTGATTCTTAGAGCCATAAAGAGCATCTAATTGCATAAGCTTAGATGTTTCCTTAGTAAGACGCTCACAGAAAAGCTCAAAAGAGGGCATTTTAAACTCACTTCCCAATGCATCCATAGTAGAAGAAAATACCTGGAAAGGGCCTTTTAGCTTGGATAAAATCAAGATAATGCACTCTTCATCTGATTTAGCTTTTCCACACCCTTTCAGTTATGCCACCAGTAACCTGAGTTTGGCAAGATAATATTCAATGGATGCATGCTCATCAAGTACAAGTGATGGCAATTCTACTTCCAACTGTCGGACTTGAAATTCATTGACTTTACCAAATAAGGAAGCCAACTTGTCCCAACTTGCTTTTGGAGTTTTACATTCAGTAACGTGAAACAACAAACTATCTGACACATGCAAGCCAATGAGGCCCATCGCTTCATCGAGTTTGTTTTGATAGGCAAACCTCTCGATTTTCTTGGTAAACACTGGTTGAGCCTCAACTAATATTTGTCAAATCCCTTTAGATTGCAGCAATTGTTGCATCCTGAGTTTCCATGTGTGCTAATTATGTGGAGTTAGGAGCTCAACAGCCCTTAACTCCACCATTTATCAATAGAGAATACAAAAAGAACACAGATTTGTGTCTGTGTAACTTCTAAATTATGTTGCAAATATAAAGAATGGAAGCTTGGGCTCAAAACAAAGAGCTCTAAAACAAAATTTACAACAGTTTTTTTATGGATCATGACCCACAGTCTTTCCAGCTTCTGGATTCAATCTAAGCACAGATCCACGATTTGATTTGAACTCACGGTTGTGCTCTGAAAGAATGGAACCCCACACCTTCCTCAATTTATTTCAGCGGACATTAATGAAGGAAGATTTCAAC
>ML777774.1:635585-648862 GCA_009831015.1 Picea engelmannii
CAAGCTTCCTTTTGTTCCTGAAATTCTTGAATCTTGCTGTGAAGGCTTGATCATCGTACTTCTTTTGGGGTTTCTCTTTTGCACTGATCCTGAATTCTTCTTGAGCACAGCAAGTCCAAAGTTCTTCAAATGTAGGATACTCCTTCCTTGTGTTCATGCTTGCGGCAAATGCATCCCATGTCTTGGGAAGACGATTGAGTACTATGTTTACTAATTCCTTCTCTGAAATGATCTCTTCAATAGCTTGTAGTTGATCTCTTAACTGGGAGATCCTCACAAAGTATGATGTTATGCTATCATCATCATTCATCTTCATGTCACGGAGCTCATTCTTTAGATTCATTATTTGTCCAATGTTTCTGACTGAGAAGAGGTTTGTTAGGGCATCGTACATCTTCTTCGATGAGTCAAGATGGGAGATGTAGGGTATCAAGTGGTATTTTATAGAGTCCACTATGATACTCATGGCATTGATGTCACTGTCTTTGAACTTCTCCATAACTGCAATGTTTTGCGGTTCCTTCTCTTTTCCTTCTTCAAACTCTGGTTCCACGATCTTTCCTTTCACAATATCCAACACTTTATTCTTGGCAAGGATGAGGTAAATCCTTGTCTTCCACACTCTGAAGTTAGAAGCTCCATCTAACCTGTTTTCTGACTTCATAGAGTAAGTCATCGTTGCTTTGACTTGGTCAACCCTGGATTTGACCAAAAACTCAAACTTGACGTCTTGGCTTGCTAAGAGTACAAGGAGATATGCTAGGCTAGGGCACATTGGTCTATCCAAAAATCAGGTCAATCCCTTGACTTAAGGTGCCTCAATGAGAGGGTTAGGGTTTCTGCAATTGCACCTGCTAGTAACCCTAGCGACAGTGCTTTGGTGACTGCTCCTGCTAGAAACCGTAGCGACAATTCTTCAACGAGCTTAATATCCTTATGGCTATGCTCCCTTCCAGTGGTTAGACTGAATGAACGAGGTTGTGGGCCCATAACCTGTTAGAATATGATGGATGTGCTCGGTTTACCATAGACAATATCACTATTGTCACCCAGCCATAGGCCGAAGCCACCCTCCTAGCACCTTAACCTTGACAGAGAATCACTCCGGAAGCAAACCCTAGGTTAGATATCCAAACAAGGGGTGGCACACCTTTCCCCAAGGATAACGCACCAACAAGAGCTGATCAGATAGTCCAAACCCTAACCAAGAGATAGTCCAAGCCAAACGTGATATGTTAGCTGCAACAGCTGCAATGGAAGCTCTCCTCCAAACCTGCGCACAAAACTAGGCACTGCAGTGCGCACAAGTGTTGCTCTGCAATTCTGAGACTGCCTTGCCATAATGAAGACTGGCCTCTTGTATTTATTGTAATTCTGGCTAACTGCCTGGGCCAACTTCTCATTCTAGGTATCTGTTTGTTCAGTATATATTATTTCTTCTGGCCGACTTCTTCTCTTGGAGGCTAATAACATAATACAAGTTATCTTCTTGAGATGACATGTCTTATAGGGTTATTAGCCAACTCATTAGGGTTTCTTCTTGCTTCCCAGAATATTCTATTCTCATCAGGTCTACACGTGGAGGTAAATACCTCCCGCAACTACCATAATATCAACATTCTGCAAGCAATGATTATGAAGCTTGATCCTTGATTTTTGGGGTAACAACCATAAATCCTGGGAACTAAGTATTCTGTGCAGAGATATATCTATTGACAACACTTTCTGCTTCCCTTTACCTTTCCCATCGTCTTTGTTAGCCACTAATTAATATCTCGTCCCTTTCAACCATACCTCTTCTATTGTCTAATCATTAATTAACTAAATCATTGCTATAGAGGGATTAAATATGTTGTTTTGAAGCTATACTCGATAACATCCCCGTGGAGATTTGTGTTGCTCTCACACAAAATGTACACCTTTTGATCTGCTCTTCCACATTCCTTTTAGTACACATTAGTTCTTCGTATCTAACACGAAGTGCGCCAAAAGTACTTGGACCATGTTTGAGGGCATTTAGGCTTTGCTTCAACATAATTTCATTTCTTGACCCGCCACCGATTCGAACAATATTATTTTCTACGGAATAAATGGATTCCAGGAATTGATCTAGTGCATGGTTGGTATAACTGATCACCAAAATAAGACCGCACTGGATATTAGAAAGGAGGATCATGGCGATGGTTAAGTCGAAGTAGGTCTTCCCAGTTCTAGGAGGGCCCTGAATAATGGCTAGCCTCTTTGTCAGGCTCTGCTTCACGGCTTCCATCTGACTTCCATCTAAGCTGGAATTCCACTCAGGCCATTTCTGCAAGATGTGAACTGTGCTTCTGCCCAAACAATTTTGGATCGTTGAAAATGCACATTCTAAATTATATGCATTCTTCAGTGGCCTCTTTTTCAGATAACCCGGCTCTGTAGGCTGGGGTTCTAATGATAGAAAGTGCTCCCAAAAAGGAAGCTCTTTCATTTTTGGTTGTTGAAGACATTTCAAAACATGGACATAGGCTTCATAGTATGTAGTTGATTGGATCATTTCATAGGTTTTGCTCTTTTCTAAACTCTCAAACTTACCTTCATCGCTGGGAATCAGCTTCAAAGCAATGCTTCCCTTCTCAAAGCTTGTGTTGTCTCCATCCTTGACAATTCCCCATACTCACTCAGCGACGACGTTGGATCTCCTCATTGGCAACAGAAAGAAGGTGTTCCATGTGTTTCAAGCGCCGTGTAAGAGAAATGATATCATGATGGTAAGCCTATGCTTGTTCCACTGATTCCTCCTCCAACTCTCCAAGTTGAGTGCACATCCTATCCTCCGCTTCTCGAGCGTGGTGAAGGCGGATCCTAGTCTCTCTCCTGATCCACAGTGTGTTATCGGAGCCTACGCATAAAATCTGTGGAGGAAGTCGCAGATCAATTGCACAACGTAGATAGAAATGAATAATGATTGGGGCAAACCGAGATGAAGAAGCAACATGGAAGCTTGGGCATGGAGTCAGTGAAGATTAAAACACGTGGAAAGAGATGATTTGAGATTATCAATGAATAAACTGTTACATATGACAAGTTCTGATACGCTCTGGTTGGTTGCTAAATAACATATGACAATTTTATATTGGTTTTGGACAGATGACGAAGGTCGGGAGAGGAACCTCCCCTAGAGAACACCTTCAGTGTAATAAAATTAAGAAAATATTCTTCATATTATAAAAATAATTCATTTATAAAGATTTTGACTTTGAATGAAGTTATGTTATATATATAAATATGCCAAATTTATTTTCAATTAAATATGGAAAATCTTTTATTTTAATTTATATATATTATTTAAGTTACGAATGTTAAGTGTTTTAGTGTAAAAATATTTTTTCACCCATGTACAAAACTTTGTATTTGTTGGTATTTTTTTAAATATATGTTTTTTTAATGTTAATTTTATTTTCAATTAAATATTGATTTTTTTTTTTAAATTTTGTATATTAATTAAGTTATAATTTCATTATATTGAGTTGTAAATTATATTATTTTTTTTTTAATGTTAAAATGGAGAATTCCATAATTAAATAAGTAATAAATATTTTAAATAATAAATTTCTTAAATTGTGAATATAGCTAAAAGTTATGTTTATTATTATTTTTTGGTCATAGTTTAAAAGTATTAGGAATTGACTCTCTTTTGGGGTCATTTAAAAATAATTTCTTTGGATGGATGGAATTGTAGATATTAATGTTAACATTGTATAATATGGTTGCAGTAGGGGTACTTAAGAGTTTGAAGTCATTTTGCATTAAAAACAACAATTTCATCATTCTAAAATTGCAATTTTAGCAAAGATGCCTTACCAAATTCAAGAGATGGGAAACCAAAGAAGGTTAATAATATAGAATGTTTGACATTCTTCTTTCTTCTATCAGTCTAATTAAATAAATCGTTCATAAATCACTACAATAATTTAATTGGAAATTAACCAACATAGATTCATTTAACCCCAAAACTATTAAGCATTGAGAGAGATAAAAAAAAATTAAAGCACAAAATATTAGGTTAAGATCAATTTATGTACCTTCATTTGGGGGTATGGTTCCTTGGTTCTTCACGGTATTAGGCACCCTACCCTCAACAATTCACGGACCTTGGGCAACTTGGTGGTATTATTTGGTTGGTCATGTAGTGGGGTTCCTTTGGTGCTTTGGTTTCAAGGCTTTTTTAAGCTAAAGACAAAGTTCATTCCTCTCAAGAGTTGGAAGCTATGTTATGCTTTGGGCATTGCTCCTATGGACTACAAGGAAGCTCGGGAAATTCTAAGAGTTCTATGTAGGCATGAAGAGTCCATTCAAGGAAACTAGACCTCTCTATTCTCTGTGACAACAAAGTGCATGAGAATCAACATCAATGTACTTCTCAAAATGTCATAACTATGAATACTTTGGTACAACAAAAACAACAAAATGGTATGTTGGAGGCATAATGTAACAAGTTAAGAAATTTGGTTCTTAATCTAAGCAAATGATCCTAGTGAGCAGCTTCCAATCACATGATGTCTATAAACTATGATAATCTAGAGTTCAAGGAGGATGATACTATTCAACAAATGCTAGAAGACATGGATCTTGTAAATCAAGAGTCCCTTCCTACTAATCTAGGGTTAGAAGAGGCTAAAAATCGCCATGTTTTTCGCTAAATCTTATGTTATATAAAACAATTAGAATTTTAGTCATTTTTTTAAAGATTGTATACATGTAAGAAATACTAGGATGTAATATCTTTGGACGTTTACATGCTCTGTTTTTTGCATATAAAATTTGTTTGTTTGTTTGGGATCTCATATCAACGGTTTTTGTAATCTTTCTGTTTAGTTATGCTACAACGTTTATAATATAAATTTCCCTAGTCTCTGTCAAAACTAAAGGATCGATTTAGATTGATTTGTTTCATTATTATATTTTTTATTATGGTTGTTTTTTGGGGCGTTGTCTAATTGTTCTATGTTTTGGCTCTTTTTGTTGAAATTCAATGACATAAATTTGCATGAAATCATAATTTTATGTTGTTTAAATTGCATTTCTGAATTGAGAAATGGATTTAGTGTGTTTAAAAAACCCTAGAACACCTGGATTATACATAATTAACCACTTAAATGTGCAGATCCAACAAATTCTCACCAGATTTCAGATAAAATTAAATAAAAAATATAAAAAAAAATGAAAAGATAAAACAATTAAACTATAACATTTTTTTAAGAACCTCAAATTTTTTAATTGCAAATATTTATTGTTTCTTTATTTAAAAAAATTGATATATGTTGATTTATTTTATTATTTTATTTTTTAATATAATAATAATAATTATTATTTTTAATTATTAACTTCAATTTTTTAATTACAACTATTTATTTAAAAAAAAACATTTTTATTGTGATGTTTCCATAAATATGTAATTAATTTGTTTATATCTATAGATATATAATCATTCCCTTTCGAGGTTTAAATAAAGAAGAAATATCTTGAATACATATGTAATTAATTTGTTTATATCTATAGATATATAATCATTCCCTTTCGAGGTTTAAATAAAGAAGAAATATCTTGAATACATATAGTTTATTTTAAGTGTATTAATAGGAAAATATGAACAAATGGGCACAACTACCTCTAGGTCAAAAAGAAAAGAAAGGCTTTCAAGGTAGATTATGTTTCAATGGAACAACCATGTGTTGTCTTAGAAGGAGAGTGTTTGAATTTAAATTCTATAGATAAATGGGCACAACTACCTATGGGTCAAAAAGATAAGAAAGGATTTCAAGGTAGATTATGTTTCATTAGAACAACCATATGTGGTCTTAGAAGGAGAGTGTTTCATTTAAAATTTTATAGATAAATCCTTAAACACTTTTTTATAAGAAAATAATAAAGAATATATTATTGTTAAATGTTGTATTAAAAGGAGAGTGTTTTATTTTAAATTTAATAGATAAATTCTTAAGCAAACCTTTTATAAAAAAATAATAAAGAATATATTATTAAATTAAATGTGGCTTTGCAACACATTTTAAATATAAATATAGAAAGTAACTACTCTTATACAAAACTAAAAATATATTAATGGCCATTTTTTTTTAATGATGTCATTGTTGCTTTCCTTGTTTCATAATTGATGGCTTACATGTTGGCATCTAAGAAGTAAAAGCTTTTCATGTATCTTTTTTGACATTTATCAGAGTGCTTAGGAGAATATTTGATATAGCTTGTCATTTGGTTTTGGAAAGAACAACATTCTAGCCTTATTCATGTGGACATGTATTTTCTTAGGAGACCACTAAGATATGGTTTTGGAAAGAACAACATTCTAGTCTTACTCATGTGGACATGTATTTTCTTAGGAGACCACTAAGATATTATATGAGAGAGGGATTTTCATATGCAAAGATATTTTGGATGAGAGCACTAAATTAGGGAAGTTATGGCATAATCACCCGTGAGAATTCATATCAATTTGATCAAACCATCTTACTATTTAAGATATAGAATAGTTGATTCTACCATATGAGGTATACAAACTTAATATGTTCACTCAAAGGCTTATTTAGCATGATTGAATGTGTAAGTGTGATAAACCCATATAGATCTACAACCTCAAATGAATTTACGAGTGCTCAATAGTCACATCTTTGAACAAAGATTGCAATCTCTCATATATGGAAGCAAATGGGTGAATCGCTTATGTATAGTGCGACCATGTGAATTGACTTAGTTATGAGTATTTGAATGATTGTTAGTATTTCTAGGTCTACCCTTCAAAGAATGCTTATCTTAGTTAGGATTCATTAATATTGCATGATCATATTCTAATTGAGTTGAAACACCGTGTCATTTATTAGGAAATTGTAATTCTACTCTTGAATATTAAAGCTTTGGTTAAGACACATAAAGACAATTTTTCTTCTCCAAATTTGTCTAAATTTTTCCCTCTTAAGTAACGATGATTTTTTTTTATAACTTTTACCATAAAAAATAAATTCTTTTAAAACATAAGACGTTGTTGAGATCCCCTTACTCCAATCCTAGGTATCTTATTATCTAGTGATTTCCTTGTTGCAAATTAGACTAGCAGCTGACAAAACAAAAATACACTACAGGAATATTCAACTCAAATAAAGATAGTGGAAGCATTACTGGAAACCAAATCATGCACACATAAACACCAATATTTTTGGGTATACCCCTGGAAAAACCCCGGAGGGAAAACTAGTGATGAGATGATTTTATTATGATTAAAATCGGGGCTCCCATAAGAGGGATAATGACCCACTAAGAGAGAAACACAACTGTAGAAAAACTTGCCAAAGTCCGTTCCACTATACGACTCAGTTCCAACATGTGTTTAGAGGTGTACACGCCTTTCCTTAAGAAAACCTACATATACGTGCATGTCTCCATCGTGACCCATGTACATGACCTCAAAGACTGTAAGACAAACTTCGTATGGTGAAAACCTTTCCCGTGGCTTCGCTCAGTTGAAACCCACTTGCGGTTGCCTTTGTTCTCTCTTCTCATTGACCTGATCTCTAAATGGAAGTCCTCCACCTACCCAAGATCTCCTTGAATCACAATCCTTCGTGATCCAATCCTCTGAACAAAAGTTCTTCTCTGTTATGATCATTGTATCAAGTGTCTTCTCCGTTACCCTAGCCTTGCTTTTATAATCTTGAGTTATAATCTAACCCTAATCTCCAAAATGATTGATGGTTGAGATTACTTCTCACCTCGCTTGAGATCAATGGCTAATATTAAATGTTAATTACTTTTAGCATTTAAATAAAGAACTCAACTAATTAATAAAATCACTTTACTTTAATAGTTCCTTTAATTAAAGTAAATTCAAGGATATAAGGCTTTGGACGATATCCACACGTCTAGATACATAGACATGTGTGGAAATACATGTCTGATGCTACCATACATCAACACTCCCTCTTAGTGAGGAAGGTATTCTGCACCACTCCAAGTTTGTCTCCGAAGAACAAACACAAACTTCCCTTTAACCAAGGGTTTGGTCAGAATATCTACAACCTGCTCGTCTGTGGAAATGTATCGAAGCTTCACTTCTCCCTTCTAGATCCTATCTCAGATGAAGCAGTCTATGATCTATATATGCTTGGACCTGCCATGGAATATTGGATTCTCCGAGAGTTTGATACAACTCTAATTATCACAGTATATCATCGTAGGTTCCAACTCCAGATCAAATAAACATGTAAGCAATTTGCGAAGCCAAATGGCTTCACAACTAGCCATAATCGTTGTCGTATACTCTACCTCTGTTGAACTGAGTGTTACAGAAGTATGCTTCCTACTAAACCAAGTAATCATGGTTGATCCCAAGCTAAAGCATCACCTTAAGGTGCTCTTTCTGTCTACTACACTCCATGCCCAATCCGAGTCTGAGTATTGTTGCAACTCCACTCCATCTCCTTCAAGATACCTCAATCCATACTCCATTCTACCTCTCAAGTACCTAAGAACATGCATCGATGTGATCCAATGCACCTGCCTCAGCTCCACCACAAACTGAATATAGGTGTTCACAACAAAAGATATATCTGGCCTAATGTTGACTAGATACATCAAGGACCCTATCAGCTGCCAATATATCCTAAGATCCACCAACTCTGAATCTGAAGTCACCACCTTCAAATTGGTAACCATCAGTGTAGCCATCAGTCTATAGTCCTCCATCCTAAATCTCCTCAAGATCTCAACTATATACTTCCCTTGTCCAAGGAATATCTCTCACGATACCTCCCATACCTCTAACCCTGAGAAATAATGCATCAAGTCAATGTCCTTCATCTCGAACTCAGTAGTTAAATTTGTTTTGCACCCTGCAATAAGTTCCTTTGCACCTGTGAGAAACAAATAATCTACGTGCATAACCAAGATGAGTGGATTGACCTCAACAAGTATGAAGTACATGTTAGGATCTGCCTCATTCTTAATAAATCCCATACTTTGTAAGTATTTGTCAATCCTGGAATACCATGCCTTGGGTGCCTGTTTGAGTCCATACAAGGCTTTCTTTAGCTTACACACATGAGAATCCCACCCATGTACCTCAAAGCCATGAGGTTGCTCTATGTATGCTTCCTTCTCAATGATCACATTGAGGAAAGTTGTTTTCACATCCATCTAATGTATCCTCCACCTCATAACTAAAGCAATAGAAATAAAAGCTCAAATAGAAGCATACTTGGTGACTGGAGCAAATGTCTTCTTGTAGTCCACTCCCTCTTTCTAGGAGAACCTTCTCACCACAAACCTCACCTTGAACTTCTTGATGTTACCATATGCATTATACTTAATCTTGTAGAGCCACCTGGAACTCACAACTGACTTCCCCTCTGGTCTTGGCACTATGTCCCAAACATCATTCCTATTAATAGAGGTGTACTTCTTTACCATGGCATCCCACCATAGCTGTTGATACGATTCTTCCTCAAAACTTGAAGGCTTAGCATCAATGATGCTACTCGTAAGGGCCATATAGTTTGGAAACTTCCTCAGAGGTCTGCTCTCTCTAACCACACTCCTAGGAGCCTCACCAACATCCCTTATTGTCTATAATAGCCACCTAGGTCTCTTGAAAGGATTGGAAAGGACCAACTCCTCCTCTCCTCCTGAAGTTTGAACTGTTGACTGATGCTCATCCTTCGGGGCCTGCTACTCCTTGTCCTCTGTCACTGCAGATGACTCCTGAGATCTCTTAGATGTCAAGTTCTCCTCAAACTTAACATATCTACTCACAACTATCTTCCTCTACGCTGGAATGAAGATCATGTAAGCCTTTGAGGTCTTGTTGTACCCCACAAATATACCCTTTTGTCCAGAAGGCTCCAGCTTCGTCCTCTTCTCCATAGGAACATGGATGTAGAATGGACAACCAAAGATCCTCAAATGACCAATCTCTGGTTTCACTGCTCATAATGCCTCCTCCATAGTCTTGTCCCACAATATCTGTGAGGACTCATGTTCTACACATATATCGTCGTGTTACATGCCTCTACCCAAAGAAACATAGGAAACTCTTGGTCATGTATCATAGCCCTGGAAGAACCGATGATGGACCGATTCTTTCTCTCTGTAACCCCATTTTGTTGAGATTTGTATCAGACTATCAACTCCCTCTTAATCCCTACCTCCTTGCATAAATCCTTGAAGTCATTGTAGGTGTACTCTCCCCCATTATCTGGCCTAAAGACTTTGATCTTCTTCCTTGTTCAGTTCTCCATCTAAGCTCTAAAATCCCGAAATCGACTAAAGACCTCATCCTTGGTCTTCATAAAGAAGATTGAAGTTTTCTTGGAAAAGTCATCAATAAATGTCACATATTATGATGCTCCCTATATCGATGCTACTGAAATCGAACCACTCACATCTAAATGGATAAGATCCAAGATCCCCTTGGACCTACTCTTGTTGCTCGAAAAAGTGGCCTTGGCATTCTTGCCAAGTGCACACTCCCTAGTGCTCAATATTGAACTATGGAAGACCTATACTGATCCCCCTCATAATCGACAATTCTCTATAGTGTATGTGTCCCAACCTCTTGTGCCATAACTCACATAGGTTGTTATTGTCATGTACCAAATCATGAACATGCTTTCCCCACAACATGTACAAAGTGCCCTCTTTAACCCCAACAGTCTGCGTTGTCCGGGCTAGATTTCTCTGAACGTATGAGTACTTTCCCTCTCTAAAAAGTAACAAAAAAACCCCTATCCTCCATAACTAAGATTGAGAGCAAATTCTTCTTCAGACCTGGTACGTAAAGCACATCATGGGCATCTAAAGAACCTCCTAACTCAAGTTGGAATGTAATTGTTCCCTCTCCCTTCACATCATACTTGGCATCATAAAAAATATCCACATGGACATTTGAGTCCCTCTCCAACACACTACTAAATAGCTCCCATGCCTTTGTCATACGATGAGATTCACCACTATCCAAGAACCACACACTTCTGGTAGTTGTGCTGGTAGAGAGGCAAGAAACCAGTGAGAAATCCTTCTCAAGCTTCGTTGCAAATTCATCAAGTTGCGTCTATGTTGATGTTGTTGTCTGCATCTTTCCTTTATCCTTCTTCTTCTCTTGACACTGAGATAGAAAATGTCAATTCTTATGACATGAGAAGCACTTGATTTTACTCAAGTCCTTCTTCCCTGGTTGTGATGATCCTCCATCATTGTTACCCTTCTTTCTAGAACTCTTTCCTTTTCCCTTCCTTGTCTTACTAACAAGAGCCAAATTATCATCACTACTTCCCTACTTGCTACTCATAGACTTTTCCTGAGTCTCTTCCTAGATGCAATCATCCCAAAGTCTCTACTAATCGGGGAGATGTTCTTGAGCATAAACTCCCTTGACAACTGGTTCCCATGATTTGGGAAGATCATTCAATGGCACATTCATGAGCTTTGTGTCTTATGTTTTTTCCCCTATGGGTACAAGTTGATCACACACCCATGTGATCCTCATGAAATAGCTGGTAACATTGTTAGATCTAGACATCTGTACCGATATGAGTTTATTCCTTAAGACTATCTTCATGTTCATGTCAGTGATCTAGAATAAACTTACCAAGGCATCAAACATCTCTTTGGTTATCTTATTATCGGATAAGTGAGGAATTAGATGATCCTTCACTAAATCCAAGAGTACCCACTTGGCTTTGATCTCCTTCTTCAGGTGAACTTCCAAATCTGCAGGATCTATTGGTGGAACAACTAGTTTTTCCACTAACTCCCAAAGGTCATACTCCTTTAATGCCAAAGTTACTCATGTTTTCCAAGATAGGAAGTTGGATGCTCCATCCAATCTGTCTTCAACTCTCAAAGGAGTTGTTGCCATCACTTAGACCTGATAAACTACCTTAGAAATAACATGTTGTTGAAAAATGCTCCTGTACTGACCTGTACTAACAGGTACGTGTATGTCACTACTAGAACATGTGTATGTACGTGCCTTTCCTTACTGGAACCTGCATATGTACATGCATGTGCTTACTGCTACCCATGAATATGCGACTATCTCCGAAGACACTCGTATATATACGCACTTGTTCCTTCTGTAACCTACGTACAACTCCGTAAAACTTCAATATTTTTGGGTAGATACCCCTGGAAAAACTCTGGAGGGAAAACCAATGCTGAGATGATTTTATTATGATTAAAATCATGGCTCTTATAATAGGGATAATGGCCCACTGAGAGAAGTACAACTATAGACAAACTTGGCAAAGTCTATTCTATTGTACGACCTAGATCCAACACACGCTTCGAGGTGTACATGCCTTTCCTTAAGAAAAATCGTGTATACGTGCCTGTCTCGATTGTGAACTGCATACATGACCTCAAGAACTATACTACAAACTTCATACAACACAAACCCTTCATGTGGCTTTGCTCGGTTGAAACCCACTTGCAACTGCCTTTATCCTCTCTTCTCCTTGACCTGATCTCTAGATGGAAGTCATTCTCCACCTATCCAAGATCTCCTTGAATCACACTCCTTCATGGTCCAGTCCTCTACACAAAAATCCTTCTATGCTCTTATCAATGTATCAAGTGTCTTCTACTTTACCCTAGCCTTGCTTTTATAATTTTGAGTTATAACCTAACCCTAATCTCCATAGTGATTGATAGTTGAGATTACTTCTCACCTCACTTGATATCAATGGCTAATATTAAATGCTAATTACTTTTAGCATTTAAATAAATAATTCAACTAAATAATAAAAACACTTTACTTCAATAATTCCTTTAATTAAAGTAAAGTCAAGGATATAATGCTTTGGATGATTTCCACACATCTAGACACATAGACATGTGCGGAAATACATGTTCGATGCTATGACACATAAACAAACATGTCATGCACTTTAGCACTATATTGTAAATGGATTTTACTGGGAAGATATGGTATATATGAAACCATAAACTAAAGCAACAATTAAGAGAAAGACTCAAGTTAACTTGAGAGAATAAGAATACAAAGAAAGATAAATCTTTGAGATGCATCTTAACATAAATAGACACTTGAACTCAATGAGGTCACTAAAAGTTGTGCACGTGGGACTAATTGTGTTAAGCCCTAATATTGGCTCATTACCCCTTAATCGGGGCATATTATATTAGTAATGTTATTTTATTTATGTCGGCTTTAGGCCATTAGTTGTAATTATACCTCCTAGTCTCCTATATATACCAAGGAGACATTTTCA
>ML777774.1:653846-717706 GCA_009831015.1 Picea engelmannii
CTTGTACTTGAACATTTAAGTGGGGTAAAAGGAGGTTGCCCCCTCGAAGAGGCTTATTATCTGAAATTATCTCTTTTTCAAGGCGTTGAGTACTTTTCTTGAGGTTTTTCTATGCTATATTGATGTTTGGTTCTTAACAAATTGTATATGAGTGATTTTCCTCCCAACTATAGACCTTTATGGTGGATACAACCCCTAAGTTGGGCTATGAGGTAACAAAGGTGAAACAATGGCTACATGTAAACTTACTTATCTACAATCAAGGAAACAATGTTGCGAGATCTAAGCATTTAACAATAGTTTCCAATGAATCACAAATCTGGTTGAATTGGTGCTTATTCATATATCACCCTTTATTGACACTCACTTAACATACATTCTCTCATAATGCCTACACTTACACTAGTTTATTAATCCCAACGTCAAAATTCTCACTACTTGAGGAACCCTTCATAACTAGGCTACAATTCTACTGCATATATCCCAAATGAGTTACAACTATAGTAATGGCCTTACTCGGGTAGTGCATCATGTTAACTCCTCAAATGACATAATGAAAAATTCTGGGCTTTTCATATGCAAACGTTGGCAAAATTTATATTCCTGCCATAAAATAAGGAAATTGAAAAATTATGATATTATTGAAAACCTTATCAATAGAAGGTGTCCCATTCATTGTTAGTTAATACATGTCACTCTTGCAAAATTTGCCACCATGAATAGCTTTCTTGAGTGCAAGTAGTGCATTTTGGCATACATGGAGTGCAATTCTTAGTGAAAATTTATCTTTTGCAACCTTGAAGGACATTTTTGAAGCACTTGGCAAGCATTCTCGTGCATTTTTTATAGGAACAAGAATATAGTGTCTTAAAATGTAGCTTGAAGACGTTGGTGCACATTTTGATGAGTCAATTGATCAAGATGTGCAATTTCCTTTTGACTAGCATGCATTACATCTTAATGTGTAGAATTTAGTATTATGTAACATCAAGAATGTTTTTACCAATAGAGGGCATTCCAAGAATGGGAAATAAAAACCACATTATGATACCATGACTCCTTTCATCCAATGCATGCATTTGTTAAGCATGGAGTGCTTTTTTCTCAAGACTAGCTTGCATTTTTTGAGTTTGACAATTTCAATTAAATGGATGATTTGACATACTTGTATTATGCATGGTTCTATTTGATCCAATTTCTTGTAAACCAACTCACCAAAGGATCTACTGGAGATATAAAGACATTAGTTGAAATAGAGAGGGAGGTGCATAGGTCGCAAAGGCATAGTTGGCTGGGGCAATAACAGGGGCAAAGACCTTGTTACAAGCAGGGGAAAGGGTGAATGGGGGTGATGTAGAGAAAAAGTTAGGATAGTCTACATCCTTCAATTGTATATCGCTCAAGGTTGTTATATATCGAAATTACTTGAGATTCATTCAAGACTGTGCTGCTTCAGGCTTACTTTTCATTTTCATTTCTTTCTTTCTTTCGCTAATAATAATAGTTGTGCTAGATCCAAATCCAACATCCTGGTACCTATATTCTGGAATAATAAGTTGGGATTAACGGATTGGAGCAAGATTTTATCTGTTAGAACATATTGTAGCCATATTTTAGCTATACAATAGAATACATTGATAGGATTTTTATTGGCCTCCAAATTAAGGGATTTGATCTTTTATCGTGGCTAGTTAAGGTTTGTGAAGAGGTACACAAAATCCATAATTTTTTCAGTCTGGTATTAAAGATTTCTTGTTGTAATAGGCTTTATTAATTTCTTTTCTTTTGACTTTATGCCTACATCTTTCTTCTTTTTCTTCATGGTAATAGGCTTTCAACTTATATAGGGGACGAGTGCCTAAGTTGGCATACTTTCAACACCCATCTAATACCTTTTTGCTTAACATTTTCCATTGATCACTTTCTTCTTGATACTTTCCTTATCCAGTTTCGTCTTCTTTATCATTAAGGTACAAATCTTTCCCCATATGCCATTTTTATGTTATTCTTGCATATTTCTTAAAGGAACTTGCTACTTTCATGTACCAATATTGATACACAGGAGTAATATGGTAGTTGCAACTCCTCACAGTGGCTACAATACCTCTATGTTTCAACTCCTCACAGTGGCTGCAATACCTCTATGTTGCAACTCCAACTATACTTTTTGTTGCTACAGTTCCATGCACAATCCAATTGTTGCAACTCCAAGTGCACTCTTCATGTCGCGACTCCAATTACAAAGCCCATCGACACAACAGTCAATGCTACAGTTGACAATTGGGAAATGGTCTTCACATAGGAAGGCATGAGGAGGCAAGTAATTGACTGAAAGAGGAATCAATTTTCCTACCAAGTCAGTACACGCCTGATCTTCACTAAAGTTTGGAATAATCAATGTAATCGGATGAACATCTGGATTCTCATGGTTTTTCATCCATCCCTTTGTATAATTTTAGATATTAGTCATATTGTATAAGAACCTAATCTTCCCCAGAGTTGAGGGGGAGAATTATTCTAGCAATCACATTCTATTGTTGTTGTAACTTTCAAACTTCTGCAATACAATTATGTTTCTTCTTCATGCTCATGCAATGGTGTGTTGAATGATCATGCTATTTTGATGTTGTAGCTCAGTACCTTGCCTAAGGGGGTAGGGCCCCCTCCTTAGTCAGGTACTTCCTGTATATTAGCGTAGGATTTAAATATTTCAATTATGTTTATTTGCTTCAGTAGTTATTTCATTTCTTAGTTTGTTGCAATTATGGATTTCGTAGAACAATAATTACAATTCATGTGTGGTTGATGTTTAATTTCTCGTTGTTTGGACTTCCACAATTCTAAACTGTAATTCATCGTTGATTCTACTTATGTGAGTTTATAATCGTACATGCTACTACAACTCTTGTCACCGCAATTCACATCATTGTAATTTTTGTCATGTTGGGACTCGCGTTGCTGCGACTCGCTTGGCTGCAACTCATGTTGTTGTGATTTCTTTCATGTTGCAACTCACGTTGCTGCAACTCCACTTGCAGCTGCACCTTATTTTATTGCTTTATAACTTGTGATAGCTTTAGTCTTCAGTAGTTTGGGATTGATACTATAATTGATTGTTGTCGAATGTGTGAACACATAATTGTCACAACAAAACAAGATCTTCATTAACTTGAGCAAGTCACTAGTAGATCATAGTATAGATTTCAATTTTCACAAGTGTTATTTCAATTTCTGCAAGTGTGATTTCAATTTCCACAAGTGTGATTTCAATTTTTTCAAGTGTGATTTCAATTCCTGTAAGTGTGATTTAATCTCAGTAAGTGTGATTTAAATTTTCGCAAGTGTGATTTACTTTCTGCAAGTGTGACTTCTCTTTCATGCAAGAGTGATATCTACTTTTGCTGTGACTCAGGAAATAGACTAGTTTGGTGAATTAATGAAGTATCTTGAACCCTTGACTTGTGACATTAAAAGTACTACAACCCTCTAGCAATAACAACACTACTCTTGCATATATGGTGCACGACAGTTCATAATTATGATACGACCTCAGATTGATAATTAAATGTACAACACTTCATTTGCTTGCTAATTGATTAGAAATTAATTGAAAATTCCATCATTTTTGGCATCATTGTCGGGGAACTGTCAAAATAAGTAGTTGCTATGTAAGTTGTGTGGATTTTCATTTAAGTGCTATGATTTCTTTTCAACAATTCGTAGAATGTTTTCCTAGTCTTTTCTATTAGCAGAGTTAGAGATCAACAAGGTAGGTTTATTAGCTCTTCCAAAAACTCCAGAAAAGCTAACAATGTAGGTGAATCACAAGAGGGAAAGGAGCTCAATAAGCCAAATTACTTATCACCTACGGTAAGTTTTCTTGCCAAGAAAAAAGGCCGAAGCATATCCTCGGGATTCATAGACTGTACAAGGGTCTCTGCACACAGATATTATGCTTTCAGAAGAATAGATCACCGAACAATATCACTTTGAAGAGTTCCTCTTTCCCGAGGCACCTTTAGAAACAAATGACAACCCTCGAAAATAAATGGCACACAATATTGTCAAGGAGGAACCCACGACTTTTGGATTCCCAATCAAAGAAACATATGAGGAGACCAAGATGAAGAACATCCCTCATTCATCCTTGCCAAAATTTCATGTGTTATCTAAAGAAGATCATGATACCTTCCTCTTAGAGTTCGATGTACTTTTCAGAAGTTACGACTAAATGACAGACGCCCAAAAAGCTGAATATTTTTCCTAGCACACTTAAGAGAGTTGCGCTATGATGGTTTATGGGTCTTGGAAAGGATAGCATCCGCTCATGGGACCAAATGACAAATAAATTCCTAGACAAGTACCAAGACTACTACAAAGATAAATAAAGAAGAGAGGAAGTCTTCAATATGATGAAGCATGAAGATGAGAGCCTCGAAGATTATGTTGAACGATTTTCCTATAAATTGTAGAGGGAAAAGAAAGGAGATTTGGCTCCTCAGACACGACATGTCTTATTTCTAAGAGGAATCCAAGATGATTGTATATAAATCCTTAACCAGATGGGCGAAGGAGATGTTTCTTGGTTAGACTACGACATTATCTTGGAACTTTGTTGTAAGTATTTCAGAGGCACATCAAAAACAAATAAAGGACCAAGAGATATACTGGCAAGAAGAGGAAAAACTGTTGGAAGTGGAGTTACGAGAGAAAAAATTAGGAACATGTTAGAAGACTTCAAGACCGACATACTTAGTTCCTTGAGCTCCCAACTGGATACACTACAGATAAAGAAGAAGAGGGAGGAGAAAAAACAAGCATTGACTATCTTTTGTCCGAGATTCAAAATGAAGCACGCAAGGAGAGAATGTTTGTTGGATCAGATAGAGGTTTGCAGAATATGCAGTGAGGACCACGCTACTCATAAATATCCATCCTTACCAGGATTAAAATATATCTACCAGAAATCCAAAGAACTAGAATAGTTATGCTTTGTCTCTCAGAAGCGACCCTGGCAACCCAAGCCTCAAGGTGTGATCCAAGATCGATCTCAATATTTCAATTAATATTGGACTAACCCTTCCATGCAATATGCTTCTCAACTATGGGCTATGCCAACACAAAAATGGGTAGCTCCTTCTCCTCCAAACCAATTATGGCAACAAGGATAGAGAAACCCTACTATAGGAGGACCTCAACAACCTATGCCACAACCACCCATGTAACTCCTTCCTCCTCCCATGATGCATGCATCCACATCCACCCCTCCTTGACCACAACTACTTGCACAACCCATACCTAACCCAAATAACAGAAGGCTAGGCCAACCAGTGCAAGCTGTTGGACTTGCAACCTACTCAAATTATTCCATATCTTCCTTGGAATGTAATGATATTCACCTTTGATCCGGTAAGACTTTAACCAAGGACCAACCTCATATTAGCATTGAAGATTTGATTGAGGATGTCTGAAATGAAGAATCAAAACAAAAAAAATCTTAGTAACCTTCAATAGTTGAGAATTCCCACCCTGAACTTCAAGACCCACTCTATCCTGAAAGGCTAAACCAAGAGAAACCTTTTACACAACCTAAGTTGATTTATTAGGAGAACTAAAAAATGTGTGTGTCAAAATACCGCTATTTCAAGCAATTAAAGATATACCTATTTATTCAAAAGTGGTACGAGAACTTTGTTTGAGAAAACACACTAGGAAACAAAAGGATCCCCAAACCATTCATGTCATGGGAAAACTATCAGATTTAATGATGGGGGGAGTTATCACAGTTAAATACTCTAACCCTGGTAGTCCAATCGTTAATGTGCAGATCAACAATATACTTATCAGTAACAAATTAATTAATCTTGGGGTTTCCATCAACGTTATGACATGTGAGACCATGCAAGCCTTAGGTCTTACATGCCTTAGGGAAACCCCCATTGTACTTCAACTCAATGATAGATCAACCATTAAACCAGAGGGAATCTTAGAAGATGCAATTATCTTAGTGGATTCATGGGAATATCCCATTGACTTCATGGTCCTACAACCCAAAACCTCTCTGGGTGGGTATACTATAATCTTGGGATGGCCTTGGCTTGCCACCGTCGATGCCTACATCAGATGTAGGTTAGGCAACATGACCATCTCCCACGAGATATCCACCAAACAATTAACCAACCACCCTCCCATGAAACCCAACATAGACCTAGAAACACCACTTTGGGTTGATGAAGAAGAGAGTGATGAATACGGGGAAGCCTATCAAGTCCTCTCCATAGACCAATACTTAGCCAAAAGAGATAAAACATAGGATGATGAAATAAATGAGTTTATAGCCTCTTCTTCTTCCTCGGGAAACATGCATATTCTCAAGCATGTTATGAAACTAGAAACTCAGGTTTCTTTAGCATCAACAAGCATCTCACCCATATAACTAGAATCCCCACCAGAAAAATATCAAGGATCCCTTATTGAAACCATAGAAATAATTCAAGGAAAACCTTGAAAATCAACCAAGGACTAACCGAACAACAAAAGGAGTCACTGGTTGAAGTGCTGCAAAAACACAATGATGCCTTCACCTGGGATTACTTTGACATGAAGGGAATCCATCCTGACCTATGCACACATCACATATATATTAAGGAAGGAGCAAGACCCATCCACCAACCCCAACGCTGGATGAACCTGACACTGAAGGACATAGTCAAAGAAGAGCTACAAAAATTGCTTACAACTAACTTTATCTATCCAATTTCTGATAGCCATCGGGTCTCCCCTCTTGTCATGGTACCAAAGAAAAATGTTAAATGGAAAATTTGTGTCGACTATAGAGAACTCAATAAAGAAATACAGAAAGGGCACTTCCCAGTACCTTTTATCGACCAGGTCCTGGACACCTTCGCAAGGGAGAAATATTTTTATTTCCTCGACGGATTTAGTGGATATAACCAGATCCAAATCACACCTGAAGACCAAGAGAAAACAACATTCACCTGTCCTTGGGGGACATTCGCCTACCGTGTTCTACCATTTGGGTTATAAAATGCCCCCACCACCTTTAAACGAGTTGTTATAGGTATATTCTCTGATCTAATTCATGATTGCATGGAAATATATATGGACGATTTCACAACATATGGGGATGAATTCGATGAGGCATTTGCTAATTTGGAGAAAACACTGATAAGGTGCAAAGAGTCAAATGTCGCCCTCATTAATGAAAAATGTTTGATGATGGAAAATGATGGCATTATACTTAGACATCGTATCTCAAAGAAAGGTATTCAAGTCAATCTAGAAAAAGTAAAGGTAATATTAAATTTTCCAAATCCAACTTTGCAAAAGTAGGTACAAAGTTTCTTAGCGTATGTTGGTTATTACCGTAGATTCATTGAAAATTTTCCACGCATTGCTTTTCCATTATTTTCTTTACATCACAGAGACACTAATTTTGTATGGACATAGACATGCCAACATGCGCTCGATGAATTGAAAATCAAAGTATCTGAAGCCCCTGTCCTATGAGGAACTGATTGGTCCCTCCCATTCCACATCTCCATAGATGCATTGGATACCGTCGTTGGAGCCGTTCTTGGAAAACTAGAAGGAAACGACCCATGTGTAATTTACTATGTTGGTAAGAATATCTCACTTGCAAAATTGATCTATACGATCATTGAGAAAGAGTTTCTTGATTTTATTCATGCAATAAACAAGTTTAGGCACTACATTACTGAATATTCCGCAGTTTTGCACATTGATCACGCTGCTATTAAATATTTAATGAACAAACTAATCACCAATGGCAGGGTCACTATACGGTTGCTTTTATTGCATTTGATATTACCATCCTAGATAAACCAGGAAAAGACAAGGTAGTGGTCGACTTTCTTTCTAGAATAATATCCAATGAGAATGAACCTCTAGTACAAGATTGCTTTCCAGATGAACATCTCTTTACAATATCTACTAACACACCATGTTTTGCATATATTGCTAAGTTTTTGGCTGCAAGAAAGCTTTCGCATCATATGACTCCCTAAGAAAAACAAAGTATAGTCAGAAAAAGTGAAAGATTTTCATGGATTGATGGTTGCCTCTTCTACACTAGGCCTGATTTGATTATCAAAATATGTGTATGAGAGGATGAAGTCCATGAGATACTAAAAGCTTGTCATGATGGGCCATGTGGGGGCCACTTCGCAGATAAAAGGATTGGGTACAAGGCACTCCATCGGGGGTATTGTTGGCCCACACTTTTTAGAGATGCCAAAGAATATGTGAAGAGGTGCGACATTTGTCAACGCCTGGGTAGATCCATGCAAATAGATGAAATGTCGCTACAACCACAAATGGTGTTAGAGCCTTTTGAAAAATGGGCCATTGATTTTGTGGGACTAATTAACCCTATTCCCATCGACACTCCTACATCCTCATATGCAGAGACTAAGTTACAAAATCGATGAAGGCAAAAGCACTTCTGATAGCAACCAAATGGGCAGTAGTAGAGTTTCTCCATGAAGAGATCTTTGTAAGGTTCAGAATACCACGAGAGATAGTGACCAATGGAGGAACTTAGTTCACATTGTGACTCGTGAGAGACCTAATGGACAACTAAAAGACCAAGCACAGAGTAACAACACCATATCACCCACATGAAAATGGACTAGTAGAGGGGACTAATAATATCCTTGAGGACATCATCACGAAAACTGTCAAACTACACCTCAAGGAATAGGCCAATAGACTCCCCAAAACTTTATGGGCCTACAAAACCACTTGGAGAACTACTATAGGATGCACACCTTATGAGTTAGTATATGGGAAAAGAGTACTACTACCCATCGAAACAAAAATCCAGACACTTAGGACAACAATACAACTTGGGTTGGACCTATCAGAGGCTCATAAACAACAATTGTTTCAAATTAACAAGTTGGACGAATTACAACAAGATGTTCTACACCGAGCCACAGATATACAACACCAAAGGGATATATGGCATGATAAGTTTATCAAGAAAAAGAAGTTCAAAGCCAGAGACTAGGTATTATTATTTGATTCCAGGTTCAAGGACTTTAGAGGAAAATTTCACACAAGATGATTCGATCCATATGAGATAGATACAATATATGACAGTGGGCCCATCAAACTACGTACCATAAATGAAGAAAAAATTCCTTTAATGGCCAATGGACATAAACTTTGCTTATATCACTGACCCCTATCAAAGGAATCCTTTTCAAGGAAGATTGAAAATGGATGGTTCGACAATGATTTGGAACTCGTTCAGAAAGAACAAGTCTCGGTAGGATAGTTTTTGTTTCTTCTAAAAAAAAATAATGAATAAAATTTGAAAACTAGCCTAGCTGGTGCATCAAAACAAATATTTGAAATAAATAAGAAGGGCACTTCACAACTTCATGATGTTTATGTCAGGATCCTTCTCAAGAAATTATAATAAATCCTTGATTTTTTTTTTTATCTGATAATATTTTTTTAAGGATATGCACGGGAGAACGATGTTGTTGCAACTCATGTGGCTGCAATTCCTATTGCTACAACTCATGTTGTTGCAATTCTCGTTGTCGCAATTCCCTTTGTTGTGATTCACATTTCTGCAACTCTCTTCGTCGCAACCATCTTCGTTGTTGCAACTCCCTTCACCACAACCATCCCCATTGTTGCAACTATTCTCGTTGCTACAATCCCCGTTTCTCAACCTCCCTTGCCATTTCCATTGTTGCAACTCCACTTGCAGTTATGTTTCATTTTCTAAATTCCTCCCCTCTCATTTCCATTACTGCAACTCCACTTGCAACCCCGTTTCATTTCCCAAATCCCTCCCCTCTCATTTTTGTTGCTACAACTCCACTTCCAGCCCCGCTTCATTTCCCAAATCCCTCCCATCTCATTTCCTTTTCTGCAATTCCACTTGCAACCCTACTTCATTTCCCAAATCCGTCCCCTTTCATTTTTGTTGCTGCAACTCTACTTGCAACTTCACTTTATTTTTCTGTAATTCTCGCCCATGCCTCTCACTGATGCTACAATTCCTGTCTACACCACTACGACCGAATCATGGGTTGCTGCAATTTCCCTTGCTGCAACTCTTAGTGTTGTAGCTTCATCGCTGCATCTCTCATTGTTGTGACTCCGCTTGCAGCTTTCACTTTGTGAGCATCACCGTTCCTGCACTTCCGGTCGACAAAACTAGCAACACCGATGCTGCAATTTCGGTTAAGACCATTGTTGTGACTTCGTCTTCCATCGCTGGAATGCCATCAACACCGTACTCATACAACCACTTGAGGTAAGAAGTGATAGGTAGAAGTTCTAATAAGAATTTGCAATGAATAGTTTTTATGGCATGTGTCTATTATCAATTCTCCATAACCACCACCTTACACCATCATTGTTATATCCATGATCTTCACCTTCATAGCCACCATCGATTGCCACAATTCACAATTCTTCATCCGATTAACATGCATCCCCCCTACAAAGACAAACAATCATAGATAGTTGGAAGAAGGAACCATGGGAGGTTCATTGATCTGCAGGGAGCCGATTGAATCATTGTTACTTGAGGTCTATGACAATATCAGATTAATTCTGGAACAAGTTGTCTAGATGGAATACATGTTATGCCTACAGAGATATGAGGATGAGATAGCTCTAGAATTCACCTTGAATTACAGAGCTGAACACTCCACGGTAGTTGATGCCTAAATAGAAGCCACTGAAGAGACACTCACATAAGTCATTGGTTTACCAAGTATAGGTGAGAGATGATACTCCAGAAGAAATTCACATCCTGAAGTTCTAATGAAATTCCTCGAGCTTGGAGAGGCTTTAGTAAATAAGTGAACATGATTTGAACATCAGTCTTTTCCACACCCTTGGGAAGAGATGGTTGTTTTTGTACAACGATATTTCACTTGTGAAGGTCGTTATGGAGCTATCTATGTTTAACATATAAGACTGCTTGATCATCTCCAACACCACTGACCCATTAACATGCCATATTTCTTATTCGAGATGTTGTAGACGATGACAACACTTGTCTAAATAGCAAAGAACCCATGAGAGGCCATATCACACCATGGCCTTATGAAGCTCTTGGTGGAACATGCATTGTTCAAGGAAGGTTTCACCTAGAACAACATAGTTCAACCACATGTTATACTCACCGAGAGCGAAATGGCTGCAATTCAGGTAACCCAACATGAAACACCTCCACTTCTGATATCGAAAGGGGTCACAACTGCAACTCCTCCACTAGGTAACGGTACTGCAGATACAATGAGCCCAAATACTACAACTCCTCCGCTAGATAACAATGTCGAGGATACGACAAGCCCACCTACTACAACTCCTCCACCAAAGAAATTTAGAAGGACAACTAGGAAAAGGGACTGGCCTGCCATGACTTCGATGAAGGAAGGTTTGGACAACTATGTTGAGGTAACTGCCACCAAACCCCCTACAAAGAGATTTAGATGGTTTATGAAAAGGCGACCTCTTGTTCCAAAGAAATGTAGAATGAGACATACAGCTGCAACTCAACAAAAAAGGAGAAGAATTGTCGAGTTAAAAGAACAAGCCCAGGAAGAGCATTAAGAAATAAACAAAGTATAATTCTCCGCTGACACACAATAACGAGCAGAGGGTATCAACTTAGAATTCAACAAGGCTTTGCTTAACACACAAGAACTAGACCAAGGCGCTCTCGAAGAAGGACTCATCTCTCTCATGTCAACATATTTAGATGAAGAAGAGTTAGAAGTGAAAGCTCCTGCTGACCCACAAGAACTAGTGGGGAGTCCTTCTGGAGAACAGGTTGAACATGAGGTAGAGGGTACACCAAAAAAAGGAGCAACATGAGACAAAGGTTTATGTTGTTTATCTAGAACAAGCATAAAGCACACCTGAAGAACACCCTACCAAGTCTCAAGAATTACAGGAAGAGGCTCCTACGGTCCCTCGAGATACAACATAGATTATTCCCCAAGTACACTCTCCCAAGCCTCAGGAGTCACAGATAGAGAAGCCTGAGAAATATAGCAATACATAAGAGGAACTAGAAGCATTCCTTGATACAATAGTAAGCACACCTAAGGATAATTTTTCTCATGAAAACAAACAAGAACCGATGCCTCTTGCTGAATAATCAAGAGGCACTCTTGAGGAAACAATTGTCAATGCAAAGGAGAAGGAAAAATTAGAACCAAAGGCCCCTATTATTACACAGGAACCAATAGGAGGTTCTCTTGAGCAACGACCCACCCATTCATAGGATTCAAACAAGGAAGAGCAGAAGGCATAAGAGTTTGATGGTCCAATAGGAAACACTTGTGGAGACAACTCAACTCATGCATAAGAACTAGGACAAACATAAGATGCCACTCTAGAAAGAAAAATCACTGCCACAACTTAGGTAAGCATCCCACACTCCTTACCCATTTATGCATCCTTGATAAAATAAAACAAGATGTTGAGAATGAAGAACTGGAAGCTACAACTCAATTTGAAAATGTTGAAAGATGAGCTAGATGAACAAAGGGCATTTGAGAAATTAAGTTACCTTGCGAAAATTCCTCTTGGTACAAGGGAGCCCTTCACCAACTCACAAGAGATAACTCAAACCAAAGAAACAAGAGAAGTAGTTTTCTAGGATACACATTTTATGTTAGTTGATGAGGCCACACATATAGAAACAAAGAAATAATTGGTAAAAGACAGAGGAGTTCTAACAAAACATGACACTAGTGAAAATAAGGAGGAAGTAGGAGAGGTAGTTTGTGGTGTCAGTGATCTCCATTGTCACCCTGATTCCTCTAACTCATAGTGATTGTTGGTTGCACGGGGACATGCAACAATTTTGGGCTAGGGGAGATGACGGGTGCCTAAATTGGCATACTTTCAACACCAGTCTAATACCTTTTTTCTTACCATTTTCCATTAATCACTTCCTTTTTGATACTTTCCTTATCCAATTTTGCCTTACTTATCAATAAGGTATGAATCTTTCCCCATATGCATTTTTATGCAATTCTTGCATATTTCTTAAAGGAACTTGCTGCTTTCGTGTACTAAAACTGCTACACAGGAGTAATACGGTAGCTGCAACTCCTCATAGTGGTTGCAATACCTCTCTGCTGCAACTCCAAGTGAACTTTTTCTTGCTGCAATTCTAGGCACAATCCTACTGCTACAACTCCAAGTGCACTCTTTGTGCTATTACTCCAATTATAAAGCCCGCTAGCACAAAATTCAACACTACAACCGACAATTGGGAAATGGTCTTCACATAGGAAGGTGTGTTGGTGCACAATGGGTAGACCCAGGGTTCAACATTAATTCACCAACAAATCCCAAGATACTGGCCCTTTTGGCATCGCCCACAAGTAGGTGAAGTCTCACCTGAGGTACCTATGGGGACTGCAGGAACTAGGCTTTCGCAGTCATGAAGAGAATGGGGACCATTCTAACATTCACTCCTTCTTAACATTCATTCAATATATCATGTGCCCAAACTCATAACAACATAATAACGTATGATAAATTCATCCTACTTAACCATTCAACAAGTGCGTGAAACCCTTATATTCATATTAACCATAAAGAATTTACTACGTGTGTGCAATAAACAAAATAGCACATCATGATAGTAAACACATCAGGACACAAATATTTAACGGGGTTCACCCCAAACTGGGCTACGTCCACAATGGCTGGCTTCTTATATTATTCATTCATCTTTAGTTCAACAGGTGCGCACTACGCTCATATAACAATCCTTAGTTAAAACCTAAACCTACCCAAGCCGTTCTATGTTATAGTGCACACATACCTCTCAATTGATATTCAACTCAGCTCATACTCATCAACTAGCAAAGTATTATTCATTGCCCAAATACCCACTCAACTCACTCATAATTCTCCTACAAAATCTCTAACTCATAGTTCATCACTACTCTTATTTTCCCAAAAGCTAACTACTTTATACCCAAAACCCATACATGTTTATACATATACATTGGGGCTTAGCCCATTATAATGTGGACAAAATGTCCCAAAAATCCTAACTAACTTTCTCCTTCCGCATGCTGGCTCCTGATAATGCGCTAACTGTCTTCCACGAACGTTTCTCCTTTGCTGACTTGTCGCGCGGTCTGCTTCTACGCGACTCCCAAAACTTACCCAAAATGTCCTGCTCAAACATGCCCCTAACACTTACTTGTGGCTCATCCCAAGCTACTTCAGGCATGCTTCCATGTCGTCATGAAATTGTGAAATGTTTCTCATGTGATCACGACCTTTTCTTTGAGTTATGCTTCCTGCTACAAGATTTCTTCTTCTATCTTTGTTGTAATACAAGTCTTCAACTTTTCTTCACTGTCTTTTGCTGCCTTCCTTGCAACACCTTGTGCAACTACCAGTTCCCCTGCTACTCATAACTATTCGTCTTGCAACATCTCTAACTTTTGCGTATGAACCTGTTGTTCTACTCTTAATTGGCTCATGTCTAAGTATATCTGCCTATTATGGGTGAGTGCATTCATTTTTTCTTTCGTTGGAAGAGTGTTCATGGTTTCCTTCAATTTTTGCGCCCTATCCTACATATCCTGCAACTTATGCTTGATTTCTTACAGTGTTGCATCTTTTGTCAATTGTGTCCACACTTGTGTGTTTTCACCATACAATTTGGCATGCTCCTCCTCTAAACTCTTGATTTTTTCTATGGTCATTGTCATTATCTTCTCTCTATGTTCCCTTTCTTTTGGTGGAGTGCTTGGTATCTGATGTGCTTCCAAATCAGTAATCTTTGTGCAGAAGCCTTAAATAACTTCACTGATCTTTGTCACTTGTTCCTCTAACATGGTATCTTCCTCCCTAGGCATTTATGAAATAACATTACAAACGCCCTAGACTAATTGTTTCGCTCTCTCTGTCCTTTGTCCAACCTCCTCCTACTCTAGTCTAAGTTGATCAAATTCTGCTTGCAACACATCCTTATCTGTGACTGCCTTTGTCAACTCCATCGATGTTGAAATTCTGTGCAATTGTAGTTCATGTGTCGCGCTAATATGTAAATCATGCAACACTTATACCGACAACTGAGATAGCACGAAGTCACTATCACTAAGTGCCTTGACATGCTCCTGTAATTCTACCACAGGGATCTCTAAAGCTCTTGCTGCTAGTTTCATCATGTGTCGCTCTCCTGATGTCACAGATGGGTGAGATGTTGGTTGTTGCACCTCTTTCGTGTTTGTCGTGCTTTCCATATGCTCTTGTTCACCTATTTTAACTTACGCAATCCCGATTGTCTCCAAAATTTGTCTCAGTGTGACAATTTGCGCTTGCACATCCAAGTGTCTTTCTTCTTGCTTCTACGCCGCTCGCTCAAAAGATTCCTTAGTCACCTCTTTCACTTGATCCACAATCTTTTCTAAGTCATATTCTGATAGGGCCTAGGTGGCCACTTCCTTAACTTCTTTCCTCTTCTTTCATTGTGGTATTGATTTTCCTGTATCATGTTGCTTCCGCTTCTTTTCAGTGCGCAATACTGTCTTCTGTGTTTCTCCTATGCCATATCCTTCTTGTTCTTCATCATCTCTTATTTCTTCTATTTCTGGTTTTTGTGTATATGTCTTCTCTATTTATGTTTCTATAGGTGGGATCTTCCACTCACCATCCCAATCTTCCATGATGTGTCCCATTTCTTCTTCAATTACCTTGTATCTCGTGGGCAACCATTCTTGAGTTGTGTCCTTCTTCGCTTGGATGTACATGTGATGGTGCCATGATTTAAATCACACAAATTCCTTGTATGCTTCTACCACCTACAGTAATATGCGCGGTGTCCTCTGGATGCTCTCCCAAATAACCTCCTTATATATGTAGAACACAATGTTGTTATCCTGCTATCTCTCCTTGTGCGTGGTATGCCATAACTTAGCGTATCTCATTGTCAAACATGGTGTATTCTTTGCTGAAAAAAATTGTGAGTCCTTTGATTCCCTCCAAGCCACTAACGCTATTAGTATCAACAACCATGCATAATGAAATTTGATACCTTTGTCTTGAGCTTCCATGCAGTCTATCAGAAACTAGTTGACTAAGAACGTCGCCCAGTTCATTGTGCGCCTTCTACGCACTTCTCTATCGTTGTGATCGCACTTACTGACACTTAATCTCTGTGACACTTCCTCAAAAATTTGTAATCCATCACTTGTAGTGAAAAATTAACACACTTGTCATTGATACTCGCTACATCGAGCCTGCACGCTCCTCTAAACATATCAAACTTCTCTTTCATTCTTTCTGACAAAGCTTTCTCATTCGATTTGTCCGAAAAAAGGGGTGATGGGTCCTCCCTTTCCATTGGCAACCTATTTATCCACACAATCAATTATCTGTCAATGGTCATGACTCTATCTAGCCATAGGTATCCTCCATGACCACAACTTAGTAGAATATTGACGCATTCATTAATCTCAGAAATCGTACCAAAGTGTGAGATATCTAACAAGTTCAGAATCCTTTATTTTGCCAATGTTGTTGCTCAAAGCTGTGGCTCAACCTTGATAAATGATGTCTCTGAATAGATGAATGTGTTCAGGTATTTCCTCAGTGTTAAATCCTATAACTGATTTTCATTTGACAGATCGTGATCTGCAAACTTTAAGCTCGATACTGCTCCTAACATATCCCCTTCAACTATTACTTCGGGTGGAATTTATGGTTCCATGATCTCATACTTTGCTTCCTTCTATAACTTGACTGGCTTCACTGAAGACTTCCTTGGTGGTATGTAATCCCTTGGATAGTTAAGTGACGTTGACCTCCATGTTGATGCTCTTAGTGTTTCCTTGGCCACATGTATCGATGTTTGCCTGGTGCGTTGTTTCTTTGGTTGTGACGAAGCTTCTCCTGTCTTTGGTGGCGCCATTTCTCTTTGCAACTTTTCACTTGGAAACTAACTTCTTTGGCTCTTTATCTATTCACTCGACTCTTTGCTCTCATTTCTTTATATGAAAACTCAAATGACAATAACTTCTTTCCGTCGACCTTTCAACTGCTTTTATCACTTGTTGCCAATTATTTTTGTTCTTCTCCCCCAAATCTGTAGTCTAATCCAACTTGTACTTTACGTTCAATTCTTGCCATACTCTGCAATAAATTTGGCTTATTTTGTGGATCATGGTCTAGATCTTTCCATTCTATCATGATCTCGTCACTGCTTTGTGTTCATGGCTACGTGGCGTCACTACTTTGTCGTTATGATTACTCTGTAATGCTTATCCCATCGTGTATGCTCTTTAATGTGTTTCCTACGCTCTATGCATATTTCTGTCGCACTTCAATCTTCCTTCATGTGCACAATTCCTTCCTCTTTCCACATCTGTGCAACACTTTCTCGCCTTAGTTCCTTATTCGTTTATCCTTACGCATCATGTCATCCTTCAAATTCTTTTGTTACTTTTCGTTCTTTTTCTCTTTCTTTCTCTTCTATAATACACTATAATACAAGTACTATGGTACACATACTGCGCACTCCAACTAGTGCATGGAAGTACGACTGTCCTTATACAGTTTCAACCAACTACCATTAACCATTTCTTCTATAACTTCTCCATTAAGTTTCTCCAACTAAACAACACCTGCATTTGTCACAAATCTAATCACATATGGACCCAACCAATGCATCTGAAACTTCCCAGGGTGCTGCAAAAACTTGTTGTCATAAAGTAAAATGAAGACTCCTGTCTGAAACTTCTTCTATTTAATGTGTCTGTCATGCCATGCTTTCTCTTGTGATTTTTGAACTTGCTGATGGAAACCTACGTCAAACCAGTCTTCTTCTAGCTCTACTAGTTCTGATAGTCTCTTCTCCATTGCATCAAAATCTGTAAGTTTTGTTAGCGCAATAATGCGCAGACTCGGTATTATGAATTCTGTAGGCATAAAACCTTTTTGGCCATACACTTGTCTAAATGAGGTCTATCCTATTAACTTCTTACTTGTAGTCATATACGCCCATAATAATTCTGGAACCTTCAAGTCCCCATCATCTTGACTTACATTACACACCTTTGTCAATGCATGTTCTAGTATCTTATTGAATGCTTCCACTGTTCCATTTTCCTAAGGATGATATGGTGTGCTCTTCTGATGATGAATCTGAAACTCCTTTGTCAATGTTGCAATCATCTTATTTAGAAAATGAGTTCCCTGATCACTCATAAGTATTCTTGGGAATCCAAACCTTGTCACCATGTTTTCAAACAAAAATCATTCAGCTGTTTCTGCACTAGAATCTTTGGTTGGCTTTGCTTCAACCCATTTGGTCAAATAATCTGTCACAGTTATGATGTATATGGTTCCTGATCTCTTCATTGGTGGATTGATCGGCCCAAAAAAGTCCATTGCCCATTTATCAAAATCTCATGATGTCACTTGTGGTACTAAGGGCATCTCATCTCTCTTATGAGAAGGTTTCCCAATTCTTTGGCAAACATCACAAGTCTTACAAATTCCTTCGCATCCCTATGAAGGGTAGCCAACCATAATCCTGCGTGCAAAATCTTCTGAGCTGTTTCTTTTCTTGGGCAATGGCCTCTTGCATCCCCTTCATGTGCCTATAACAATATCCTATTTCTTTCATGTTCTAATACACATCATTGCATAATAATGCCTAACGTATACAAATTTCCTGCTATAAGTTGATAGTTTGCAACCTTCACTACTAGTTGCTTCTTCTACGCAATTGTAAACTCATGTGGGGTTACTCATGTGCTCAAGAAATGAACTATGTATGAAAAATAGTCATCAACCATTTATATTGAAAATAAATGTGCATCCGACAAACTGTCATCCAAGTTTCCTACTTCTTCTATTGATAGTATGCGCTATAAGTGATCCGGTCTTGAATTAAACTTCCATGGTTTCACAATTACCTCAAAGTCACATTCCTGAAACAATAATAGCCATATGCATACTCTCCCCCCCAACACTAGCTTATTGACCAAATATCTTCATGCATAATGGTCTATGTACATTAGCAAGTAATGTCTAAACTTTTGTAATGCATACACCATTGCTAATCATTCTCGTTATGTCATAGTATAGTTCTGTTATGTAGTTGAGAAATTCCTACTTGCAAAGGCAATGGGATGATCTATATGTCCTTCTCCAGGCTGAGCTAACATTGTGCCTAAAGCTAAATATGATGCATCCACATGAACATGAAAATATTCCTTCCAATAGGGAAATATCAAAATCAACGCGGTTACCAATTTCTTCTTGAAAGTGTCTAAACCTTCCCGACATTCCTCACTCCATTGAAAATTATTCTCCTTCTTTAGCAATCTTTCCATTAGAGTTGTAATCTGTGCATATCCTTTAATGAACTTCTTGTAGTACCATGTATGTCCCAACGTTGCTCGTAATTTTCGCACGAAAGTTGGCAGTGGGAAATCAACAATCACAACAATCTTCGTGAAATCCACCAACAATCCTTGCTTACACACTACATGGCCTAGTAAGATTCCAAATGACGCACATAAAATGCATTTCTTTAAATTCAAAGATATCTGAAACTGCTTACACCTATCCAACATTAAGTGCAATATCTCAATGTGATCTTTCAACAGGATAAACACCGTCTAATCATCTAGGTATACTTCTAAGAAATCATGGACGAATTCTTTAAATGCTGCCACAACCACTCTAGAGAATATCGTGGGTTCATTCTTCAATCCAAAAGGCATCACTGTGTATTGGTAACACCCCCATTCTGTCATAAATGTAGTCTTATATCTATCTTCCCGCACAATCTTTATCTAATGATATCCCGAAAATCCATCCGTGAATGAATGGGCTTCATGACCTTCTACATTCTCCAACACTTCATCTGTAAACGATGTAGGAAAGGGACCATGTAAGCAAGAATCATTTAACTTGTTCAGATCTACACAAATTCTGATCCCTCCTGTCTTCTTATCCTAGACCACCATTGGACTAATCCACCCTGATTCTGTGATAGGTTCAATAATTCTAGATTCCAACATCCTATCTATCTTTTCTTTCACCTTTTGTTTATATACCAGATTCAATCTGTATGGCCTTTGCTTTACTAGTTTTGCATCTAGTTTTAAGGGAATCTTCATCTCTCCTAACTAACAACAATTCCTTTCATCTCTTAAAAAGTAATCGGAAACAGATCCTTATACTCACGTAGTAAGTCCGCTATCTTCTCCACAGTCTCATCATTCCAATAGTCTCCTATGTTCGCAAATTTGGGCTTCTCGTATGTACCAATGTTTACTTTGCATGTCCTTAATGGCTTTGCATACCTAGTAGATTCAATATGTGGTCCTTCTACTGCGTGTGCTCCTTCATTTTCTGGTATTTTCACATTCCTAGGATATTCGTCTTCCTCTTGGTCTTCTTTTGCAACATTATAGTAGTGCATAACTTCTCCAAATGTCCCAGAATATCTATGCACGCTACATACAGGTACTAGTTCTACCAATTCTTTTGCTGAAAAAATCTTGTTCTTGATGACATGCAAAGTTGAGTCAATTAAAGGAGTATCATCTTCAAAACTAAAAGTTACCTTGAAATTCTACGTTAATTCTTTCCAATCTGCAGTTTCTCTGCGCACTTTCAATTCCAAGTACCAATTCTTCGGGATTGTGTGCAAGGTGTGTACAAACAAATGTATCCATTCTTTCCTGGGTACTTTATTCCATGTCACAATACATTGTGTAACATGCTCCATTGGGATTCTCAATCCTATATACTTCTGCATAATATCTTCATTTCGATCCCAAACATGACTTGTAATAGTCTTCTACACTGCTGCCAATCTCTAATTTCATCCTTATGCGTAACCCACCATCTTGTCAGGGTCGCTTTCAATGCAACATTTAATGCTAATAATCTTTGCTGATCTAATATTTGTAATTCAAATTCTATTATGAAAGAAGCTACATTAGTTAGTCTATCATACCTTGTAGGATCACATAGCTCGGTTCTAATCCATCACAATGCACGAGTAATTTGAGCACATTTCCTTGTGGAGACTTCATGCAATCTCTGTTGTCAATTCTCCAAAGCTTCTTCTGAATCTGATGCACATGAACTAATACTTCTCCAACTAAGTACACCATCGACTGTAGGGTTCACATAATTGTCCATACGCGTCATCATGTTATGCAGGTTGTCAAGCTCTTTTCCCTTCCGTGGTTCTACATACCTTCTTCCTTCAGTAGGATCCAATGATGAAATAACCTTAAAGTTTTCTACTTCAAATATCATATGTCTCTTCTTCAAGTCAATGATAGTATAACTGTCGAAGGCCCAATCAAGTCCAAGAAGTGTTGGGTAAGGGGTGCTTCCATCTACTATATCGATCACTTTGGAATCGGCCACGCTACACACTCCATCAATGCTAACACTTACCCTTGTCATCCTTCCAATTGGGACGATCTTAAGTTGGTTTGCTAACCTTAACTGAACGAGAGACCAAATCAACTTTAGCTCACTCATCATCTCCCAAGTCTGCCTCGAGATGACATTCACATTGGAGCTTACATCCATAATAATATTGTCCATGTTGTAGTTCTATCTACGCATTAAGTCAAAACTCCCTATTTGTTCTCTTCTTACAGTGCACTTGATTAATTGCTCTGTGTGTGACAAGTATCTCTTGTTGGACACACTAAGCACACTGAGAAGGGGGGGTGAATCAGTGTGAGGATATTTTTATGCTTCTTACAAAACTTTATTTAGCAATCACCATCTACTCATTATTTCCATTCACACTTAGTTGCTTGCATGTAAACATATCTCAACAACATACATCAACAATACAAAACTTTGAACCATCACAATAATGAACACAAAGAGCACCAAATATATGTTTAAGTTTTTGTATTATATGTTACATGAGACTACAATCTCAGGTTTTATCAGCACCAATTGAAAAGAGCACCAACTCTCAATTGCAAGACCCAACCTGCATATATATCTTAGCACCAACCGAGATGTGAGGAATCCAACCCTCATGTACAAGACCCAACTTTTAGACATAAAGAAATCTATCAAACTATACCAATAATCTATACCAAGACAAGTGCATCAACTATGCACAACACAACCTGTCTCTTTAATCTCATCATCCAAATCTGATCTACTCACAAAGATCAATCATCAAGTCAACTCTCAACCCTATGCATAATATCACCAAGTTAACCAACAAGATACCTCTAGCAATACACCATACTCTCCATAAATAAAATACCATAAACTCTTACACAAGACCATATGCCATACCTTTAATCTTGTAGCAATCATCAAGGCCTATACCATACCATGCAACAATTGGAACAATTCCAATATGAAAATCTGACGTGGTTACCGAACTGCCAACTTTCTGCAACTGCCAAATCTATTGTCGCGGTTTTGCTATTGCGATTTTGCTACCGCGGTTTTGTTGTCGTGATTCTGTTGTCATGGTTTTCTTGCCGCAATTATGCTACCACGATTCTACTGTCATGGTTTTGTTGCCGTGATTTTTCTGTCATGAATTTTCTCTATCAATAATACCTACCCAAATAACCTTTCACAAATGGATATTCAATATGCTCAAAGATGATACTCATAAGAGACCCTTGCTCTCTTATTTATACTTCTCCAAGTAGCTTCCTTAAGGGGTTATATTCTAGCCAACTTACCTAACTTCCTCTTTTTGGGCTAACCCACTTCTAACCATTTTGTCCACTTATAACCACTTTATCCACAAATAGTAAACTCTCCACTTCTAGTTGCAACTAATTTATTTTTAATTGTTTTCTTGTTGCAACCACTTAACCCATGACTAACCACTTTGACTAGTCAACTTCCTCTAGGAGCTTCTAGAATAATTTGACTTTTTTGACCTTCTAGGGGATTTTAGAGAACTCATGAGGGTTATCCAACTTCACATGGTCATAACTCTCTAACCATGAGGAGTTATGTGATGTTCCACATATCACCAGAAACGTCATGACATATACTATCCATATGGAATAGTTTCTCCTGCAAATTCATTGATCCTCATTACACTATTCCTCAATCAAACTTGGGTTCCTTAACCACACTACTAGGATTACTCAACCACTTAACCATTTGGACTTTAAAAAGTGTCTTCCCATGAGGGATTTAACTATGAGGGGACCACTTTGAGAACTTTATCCAAGAGAGTCTTCCCGTGAGGGCTTGCGCCATAAGGGGGCCACTTTGGAGTTCATCCATTTGGTAATTCCTATCAACCATGACATGACATCAATGATACAACTCCCTTTGACATCAACCCTCACATCAATGACAACACATCACTATGACACCACTTGACATAAACTCTTTGACATCAATTACATCAATGAAAACATAATCCAAAAACCAATACATCAATGATACAAGCAAATCATTATGACAATACTTGACATCAAGCCTTTGACATCAATCCTTTGACATCAATGACAACATAGTACAACAATCTCCCCCTTTGGAATTGATGGCAACACCAACATTGATGTCAACACCAGTCATTGATGGCAACACTTGGAGATGGCAATTCTCATGCTCCCTCTGTGATCATCGCTCCTCATCAATGTTCATCTCGCCACATCAATGTGTCTATCTCTCTCCCTTTAACATCAATGATAAAGGGTATATCTCTTTGGGTTTGTTCCCCCTAACTGAACTATCCCCAAGGCTGCTCCTCCTAGATGCACTATCCTATGGGATGCTATCCATGTATTTGATGAATCTCTCCCCTTTTTATAAAGGATATCAATACGATGCAATGATGGTAACATGGCTTCCAATCATCTCTATCATCTTTCCACTTGGACCAATCATGGGAAGAAGAATAAATCGCCCTATGGGTATGTTGATGCAAATCCCCACCTTCTCTTGGGGCTCGTGTGACCTCCCGTTCTAGGGTTGTTCACATAGGAGCTGAATTAGCTCTCGGATCCCTATTGGATCCCCTCTAAATGCACATAGGCCCTTTAATACCTCCTGAGGCGCAGGCCCATACAAATAGGAAGACTTGCAGGCTTCTCTAAGCCCCTTTTTCCTTTTATCAAACTTCAGGCTCTAGCCCCTTTTCTTCATCCAAAATCTCATATGACCATGGGATGGAACCAAGGGCTCAACCAAATGACGCTTATCCGGAGCTTCAGGGCTCCAATGCTTTGATACTCTAAACTTCAGAGGTTTTTGCCTCAACACCCTCTAAATTCTCTGAACGCCGAATTGGCTAATTCTTGAACATGCGCTTATCTATGACTCCGATGCTCCGAAGCTCCGAGCTTTAAAAGATCTTTCAACACAACACCATGAATCACCTGAATGTTGAATTGGCGAACTACTCCGGTGCTCCCTGGCTTCGGAGCTTCAGGCTTCAGAGGTCTTAGCCACACAACACACTAATCCTCCCAAATGTCGAATGCCAAATTTGAGATCGATGACTCTTTCTCCTCATGCAACTAACGACTAAGATTCACTTCAAAACTTCGGGCTTTGGGAGTTCTAATTGCAATAGTTTCAAAATATTCTAAATTCCATATTGGCAAATTTCCAGAGGGCTTCCGGATCAATGGTCCACACTTCTCCAGCAGCTAATGGTTGTGATCTTCTTTAGACTTCGGGTTTTTAGAGAGGCCAACACACACTGTTTCCTGAATCGCCGAACTCTGAACTGTCGAAGGGTAGGGATCCATGATCCACATGTCCCCGATAATGGATGGCCTGGATTAACTCTGGGCTTTAGGACTTTGGGACTTTTCACACCAACATAACTTTGACTCACAATCCTCCATATAACTAGACTTCCAGATACTCGTTAATCCATGGACACATGTCCTCGTCAACGAATGGTCCAGATTTATTTCGGACTTCGAGACTTCAAGGAATTTTCACTTTGCACAAACAATTACCAACTTCTTCTGAAGTGCCAAATCTTCGAATGCATGAGATATATGACTCATGTTCGTCTGTGCACAGATCCCACGACTGGGATATGATATTTTCCCTGACGCTTCACCTCTGGTCTGGGTTTGATCCGACGACCCAAATCTGTTCTATTCCCAATCCGACGGCTGTCACTTCTCTCAGTAATACACGACGAAGATTCACTTTGGGACTTAGGGCCTTCAGAGATTTTCCCACAGTTACAATAACACTTCAAATTTGTCGATGTGGCGAAGTCCAAAGGACTCGAAACCTTAACTGTCGTGGTCCTTCTCCAGATCCGATCGCTGTGAGGGATCCTGATTGCTCCTGAACATATCTCATCCACTCGTCCCTGTAAACAAAAGGGATTATTTATTTCAAGAAGTAAATCTCGCTATCCTTCCTGAGCTTCTACAACTCAAAGGACTTAGACCTTTGCACACACTTTGCGCTCACTCTCTCCTTTGAGATTTTGACTTGAAGAAGTCACCTAAGCACTCCTTGTTCTTCTTTCTCGAGCTTGAGAGTTGAGAAATTCTCCTGCGTACTCTTTGCGCTTCCCTCCTGGGCTTTGGAATTAGAAAAGTCACCCGCGCACACCTTGCGCTCTCTCTCCTATAAAATTATTCAACACTTCACTAAGTGTCGACATTGTGCACACTTTTCACTAGTCTCCCCTCTAATCTTTTATACTCCAATGAGTATAGGTGCACTCCTTGCACTCGCTCTATGCAAACTCAAACTATCTCTCCTGAGCTTTTGAACCTGTAGATGGTTTAGCCTCCGCACACATTGCGTTGGCTTTGTGCAAACTTGCACTATTTCTTTTGAGCTTATAATTTCCTTGAACTTCACAAAGTCTCAACCCTTTTTTCTCCAAATGATTTCTTGTGCCCTCCTGACACTCATGCTCTTCCTCCTGAGATTTTGTGGACTTTTGTAACAGTCATCAATGCACTCCTTGCACTGGCTTCTCCTCTGAGCTTTTACACTTCTCTGAGTGTAGGCGCACTCCTTACACTAGCTCTGTGCAAACTTGCACTATCCCTTCTGAGCTTAAGAATATTTCTGGTGTGCCCACTTGGCACACTCCTCATAAAACCCCCAACCGAGTTCTTGTTCAATCCTTGCACTGGCCTTTTAGAGTTTTCTAACAACTCTAGTGTGCACTCCTTGAACTGCTGTGGGATCCTAGAACACTCAAAATTTCACACACAGATAGGGAATTTAAATATTCCTGTAGAGAAATACACTAAAACTCATAGCATTTAGACACATGCACATACATTCACATAGACACATAGAGATACTCAGAAATGAACTCGATTTCTATTAACAATAAATATTTTCAATACTTTACAAGATTTACAATGCTGGACTGCGACATAGCCTCAAATTCTCCTCTCCTCTTCTCTCTCTTCTCACAAAAGCTTCTTGTCTCCTCTCTTGGATCACTCAAAAAAACTTACTTACAAGATAGAATACATTGATTTATACATGAAGGGGATTCTCGAGCCTTCCTTCTAGATTATTCTAGTGCTATCATGTCTAATTAAATGTATCCCTATCACTAAGACACTATAGTAAATACTCATTTACAATCTTTAGATTTGAGGCGATGCTCAGAATCTGTATAACTACGTCCCATTAAAGGCAATTTACATTTAACCTTACAATACAATGGATTTTTCTTCCTCGAGCCTTTACAAACTTTATTACATTGAATGATGGATTTAAAACAAAATGAGAAGGCTGGCGCTTCTCTGTCCTTGGGATCTTCTCCCTCCTAGTGCACTACTGCGCTGGCTCTTGACGTGCTGTTGAGTTGGAGTGATGATCCTGCATCATACTCCTCTACTAACAAAAATCATGAGCTCCTGCTCATGACTCCTCTGTTGCTGCTGTTGAGATTCTCCTGGGTCCCAAACTTCATACTATTGTTGTCCACTTGTCTTGTAGCATATTTTCTTCATGGACATCCTTAGTCTCTCAGGCTTCCATACCTTACTTTGCAGTGCCCCACTGGCCATGCTTCTGCACTCTACCTTTCTCACCTATCTCCTCCTGTTGCTGATGTAAATCTCTTCTGCATGTCTACTTTGAGACATCTTTACCAACAACATTATTATCACTTCAATTTAATGTCCAACCTTGACTGTTGCTGGCACATAACACTGCATTGCACTACAACAATTTCACTGTGGTCCACTACCACACTGTTATCTTCTGTTTCTTTCATGCCTGCAATAACATGTTGTAGGGAATTATCCTCAAGCTACTGGCTACTTTCATCTGCCACTTTTCTAGCTACAATCTCATCTCGACCTGTAGGCTCTTTAACAGGTTCTCCAATAACTCAGTCTCTTTCCAACATCTCTCAATCATTTCATCATGTTGGTCATCATCTTCTCCATCCTTTTCTCCTTGTTCAACATCTTTCAGTAACTGTGCTTCCTCAACATCTTTGAGAGGTATTCCTTCTTTTTCCTTCTCTCTATGCCAACATTGAATGGCTGTCCACTTTCACTTGAACCTGCATCCATACATAAGTTGTCAGTTTTAAAAACATGCAGCTCTATGGCCTCACTTAAGTCCTCTGTCAGCAGCTCCACATGTTGATCTAAACTTTCCTTAGGGTCCGTGAGACCCTCGTCCGGTCTCTTCTCATCATCACACTTCCCAATGATTGGCCCTTGTTCAGGCTAACATATGGATACTTATCTGTCACCTGCCTTGAGTTTCTCTGCCTCCTTTATCCAAACTTTTAGCATGTGCCTCTCTCTCTCCTGGAAATCAACTATTGAATAGGCCATCTAGAAACCTTTTTCATTACCCATCCACATTTTTGGGCTTCCTTATCTCTCTCTACCATTGTTCCATTATCACATCAAGTCATGCACTCACCTCAACTATCTCCTTCTCAAATTCGTCATTACTCGTTTGCTTGATGCTCTTCACTCTGACATCTCTTTTCACTTCACTGTGACTTTCCACTGAACTCCTCACATGAAATTTTGTAGTCATCTTCTTATCACATATTTTAAACTACTTTGAAATTATCCTTTTCTGTCTATTTTCTGTAAACAGAGGTCCTTCTCTTCTCCTCTTATTGGAACACAACTGGTTTCCTTCTCTTAGCCTACCTGGCTGTCTGGTGTCTACTCTGCAACTGAGAGCACCACCAACTTTCTCCTGCAGCCCTCCTAGCTATCTATTGTCTGCTGCACACTTGCAAACAATTTTTCACACACAGAGTATTAGTACTCTGTCTCTCTCTTACCACTTATTCTATCTGTCCAATGTCTGTAAACAAATTCCTGCTCTGATACCATATGATGGTATCAGACAAATCTCCTCCTTTTCCTACGGTCTACAGAAAAAATCAAGATCTGATACCACTTGATGGTATCAGGCAAAATTGTTCCTGAGCTCTGATACCACTTATTGCAAACCCCCACCTTCTCTTGGGGCTCGCGCGACCTTCCAGTGTAGGATCATTCACATAGGAGCTGAATTAATGCTCGGATCCATGCTGGATCTTATCTAAATTCAAAGAGGCCCTTTAATACCTCCTCAGGCACAGGTCCATACAAATCAGAAAACCCACAGGCTCCTTCTTTAAGCCCCTTTTTCCTTTTATCAAACTTCGGGCTCTAGCCCCTTTTCTTCGGCCAAAATCTCATATGACCACGGGATGGAACCAAGAGCTCAACCAAATGACGCTTATCCAGAGTTTTGGGGCTTCGACGCTTCGCTACTTCGAACTTCAGAGGTTTTTTCCTCAACACCCTCCAAATTATCCAAACACCGAATTGGCAAATTCCCAAACAGGCGCTTATCCGTGACTCTGGTGCTCTGGAACTTTGGGTTTCAGAAGATCTTTCAACACAACATCACGAATCACTCGAACGCCAAATTGGTGAACTACTCCGGTGCTCCCCGGCTTTCGAGCTTTGGGATTCGTATGTCTTAGCCACACAACACACTAATCCTCCCAAACGTTAAATGGCGAATTCAACATTGACGACTCTCGCTCCTCCTGCAACTAATCACTGAGATTCACTTCGGAACTTCGAGCTTTGAGGATTCTAATTGCAACAACTTCAAAATATTCTGAATGCCGAATTGGAAAATTTTTGGAGGGCTCCCAGAACAACGGTCCACATTTCTCTAACAACCAATGGATCTTATCTACTTTGGACTCCGGGCTTTGGGATTTTTTGGACGTCAACACACACTATTTCCCGAATCACTGAGCTCTGAACTGTCGAAGGGTAGGGATCCATGGCCCACGTGTCCCTGATAATGGACAACCTTGATTAACTTCGAGACTTCAGGCTTTTTCACGCCATCATAACTTTGACTCATAATCCTCTGGATAACTGAACTTCCAGATACTCATTGATCTGTGGACACGTGTCCTTGTTAACCAACGGTCTAGATTTATTTCAGACTTCGGGGAATTTTCACTTTGGGCAAACAATTACCAACTTCTTTCGGAGTGCCAAATCTATGAATGCGTGAGATCTACGTCTCACATTCATCTACGCGTAGACCCTATGACTGGGATCTGATCTTCTCCCCAGTGCTTCACCTCTGGTCTGGGTTTGATCTGACGACCCAGATATGTTCCAAAACCAATCTGAAAGCTAGCACTTCTCCCAGTGATCTACGTCATAGATTCACTCTGGCACTTAGGGCCTTCTGGGATTTTTCCAGCAATTACAATAACACTTCAAGTTTGTCGAAGCGACGAAGTCCGAAGGACTCGAGACCTTAATTGTCGTGCTCCTTCTCTAGACCTGATGACTGTGAGGGATCTTGACTGCTCCCGAATGGATCTCGTCCACTCGTCCCTGTAAACAAAAGGGATTCTTTCTTTTGAGAACTAAATCTCTCTATCGTTCCTGAGGTTTGTTAACTCAAAGGACTCGGACCTTTGTGTGCACTTTTCACTCACTCTGTCCTCTGAGATTTTGACTTGAAGAAGTCACATGTGCACTCCTTGTACTTCTTTTCTGAGATTGAGACTTGAGAAATTCTCCCGCGCACTCTTTGCGCTTCCCTCCTGAGCTTGGGACTTAGAAAAGTCACCCGCGCACACCTTGCACTCTCTCTCCGCTAAACTTCTTCAACCCTTAACTAAGTGTTGACACTGTGCACACTTTGCATTGGTCTCCCCTCTGAGCTTTTATACTCCAATGAGTATAGGCGCACTCCTTGCGATCGCTCTATGAAAACTCAATCTATCTCTCCCAAGATTTCAAACATGTTGATGGTTCAACCTCCACACACCTTGCGTTGGCTCTGTGCAAACTTGCACTATTTCTCCTGAGCTTATAATTGCCTTGAACTTCAGGGTGGCTCGACCCTTTTTTCTCCAAATGATTCCTTGTGCCCTCCTGGCACTCACACTCTTCCTTCCGAGCTTTTGTGGAATTTTTTAACAGTCCTCAGTGCACTCCTTGCAATGGCTTCTCCTCTGAGATTTTACACTTCTCTGAGTGTAGGTGCACTCCTTGCGCTTTCTCTGTGAAAACTTGCACTATCCCTTCTGAGCTTAATAATACTTCTGGTGTGGCCACCTGGCACACCAAGGAATTTAAATATTCTTGCAAAGAAATACATTAAAACTCATAACATTTACAGACATGCACATACATTCACACCGACACATAGAGATACTCAGAAATGAACTCAATTTCTATTAATAATAAATATTTTCAATACTTTACAAGATTTACAATGATGGACTGCGACAAAGACTCAACTTCTCCTCTCCTCTTCTCTCTCTACTCAAACTTACTTACAAGGTATAATACATTGATTTATACATGAAGGGGATTCTTGAGCCTTCCCTCTTGATTATTTTAGTGCTATCACGTCTAATCAAATGTATCCCTATCACTGAGCCACTATAGTAAATACTCATTTACAATCTTTAGATCTGAGGAGATGCTCAGGATCTGTACAACTACGACCTAATGTATGTATGAAACTGCTTCCACATGAACCTTCATATGCCTTAGAAAATGTAAGGCTTGAGCTTTCCTCATGGCTGCCATTATGTTCTGGTTGTTCAGTCTTCTTCATCCACTTCTAAAAGTGTCCATGTTTCTTTGTACTTATACTCTGAGATTCCATCCTTTCAACATTGTCTTCCTTCCAAGTTACATGTGCTCTTCTTTCCATGCTATATGAAGCACTCCTCATTGTCTGTCTCCTTGAATTCCAACAATCCCGAGCTTTGTGGCCAAAACCATTGCAGCTGTAACATCTCATGGTGTGATAATGAGCAACAATGTGTCCTAATTGATTACATCTCCAACATCTTAGGGTGTTATGGAACCTTCCAACATTTTCCATGCATAATGTTTGCAATCCAAAGCTTTGTGACCATATTTATTACATGAGAAGCAGTGACCATGAAAAACATTTTCATACCTTTGCTTTGGTGTCCACCTTGAAGGTGTCTCTCTTTTGAATTTGCTTTGAGGTTTAGAGATGGCTTCTTGACGTCTTCTTTGCTCTATTATGAAAGTTTCCTTGCTTTCTGTAGGTACTTGACTTGCGACTTTTCTTCCATGTTTTGAGAATGAAGGACTTACCTCATGCTTCTTAGAAGTACTAGCTTTAGAATGTGTTGTTTCCTTGTTGTATCCAAGACTGGATTTGTCATTTGGTGATCTTTGACTATCCAAGATTTCATTCAAGATTGTTGAGCTATTCATGAACTTGATATGAGAATTTGACTTCTTTGTTTTCCTTCTAAGATAAAGAACTTCTACTTCAAGCTTATGACACGATTCTTCCTTTTCATTTACTTGATTCTTCAATAGTTTTTCGATTCCTTTGGATTCTTCAAGTTGGGTCCTTAGATTGACATTGATTTCTCTTGTTTCTTTAAGATCTTCAAGGCTTTTGGTAAGGTCATCATCTACCTTATTCTTTTCTTCTGGTTGACTAATTATTTCATTCTTTAGCTTCTTGATCTCTTCTGCCTTTTCTTCTAATTGTGCATTTTTACTTTCTTCTTGTTCTTTGATCATTTGCTTTAGTGCCATGGTATGCCTTGGGTACTTTTCTAGGACTTCCTTAGTGTATTTTTCAAGATACTCAGAATCAATTGAATAATGTCCTGTTTCCATGCTAACATCCTCTAACTCATTTAAAACTTTTTCTTTAAACTTCAACAAATCTTCCTCTTGATCTATAAGATAACTCTTGGATGTTTCTATACAAACTACTTCTAGATTTTCTTCTTCACTTGCGAGAGAACATTCAACATCATCAAACTTAGAATTATTGTTGTTAGCGCCGCCATTTTTCTTTCCATTTAAAGTCGGTTTCGAGTCACGTTATGATCCATGCGCCCAAACATGTGAAGTCAGGTACGTAACACGGTGAGGCTGAAGTCAGCAAATGGCCGGTTGGCCCTTGGAAATGGGAAAGGGTGTCTGAGTCGGAAACTGTATACGTGGTACGAGCATGTATTTTCCCAAAAGGTTGAATCTCGTTAATAAGCTAGTTTCTACATACCCTGGTCGAGTCAAGTGGTTAATAAAGGTCGCGTCGGCAAGTGCCACAGTTATTATCAGTTCATCATGAAGGCCGAGGGAATGAAAAATCACAACATTCATATTATACATGCACTGCAAATCTTATCACCTGCATTCCACACATGGGGATTTTCCATGAACAACCTAAAGTTCGACTTGAAACATCTCGTCGCCATAAATTCATTGGTTTCAAGCATGTTTTCCTCTCTTGGCTGACTCCTTATAAATCTCAGATGCTCGGTGTGCCCTCTAGTCATAGAACCGTGCCTAAGCTTTTTTCGCAGTTTCCCTTTGCCAATCCAATTGGTTCAGAACCGCTCCCCAGTGCATTTGTTCAAAACGTCGCGTTTAGAGTATACCTTGGTCACTCCATGGTGGCTTCTCAGAGCATAGGAAAGGGCATGCAGAGTGACAAAATTGTGATGTCCGAACCTCAAAGAGATTGGAATTCTTTCGCACCTGCGATGACCATTCCCAAAGACGTGGAAGAAACCATTCTTTCACTTACAGAAGATACCAGATCAAGTCGTGGAACAACCGAAACAAATAAATTGATACCGAAGAGGGAGATGATAGGAGCCTCCTCCTCCAAACAACAACTGCCTCGGAGGAGGGGCAGGCCAAGAAAGAATGGGGAGACCACGAAGGCTAAAATTCTAGAAGGACGGTGCTTCAGATTGGCAGCTGGAGGACTACTCAGACGCGCCACCTAGATAGAACCTGATGGGAATTCGAGCTGGAAACGCAGGATTAAAACAAGGAAATCAAACGCTGTGAGAATGAATGAGGAAGCGCCATCTTAGCAGTTGAAGCAAGCAAAGCTGGCTATTGCCAAGCTTTATCAGGAGAATAGAGAATTAAATCGACAGCTAGCGATAAAGACCACAGAAGCATCTGCTGCACAGAGTCACAGAGGGAACGTGGCGTGGTTGAAAAGGAAGCTTAAAGAGGTGCAAAACGTTATTGTCCAGCTGCAAGAGGCACAAAGGCTGGTAGAAGAAAGGCACATGTAGCATACTAGAGAATGCAGAGTGACCGAATAGGAAATCTGTGTGGCTCTTACCAGTGCACAAAAAGAGAAAGTTTAACAGGTGACATTCTTCTTCACAAAAGTTTTGAGTGATACGCGTCCTGTGAAGCATCTTACCATTTTGATAACGGTCACGAGAATCGAACAACTATTAATAGAATCTGTCCTATGATACCTTTAACAGAATATGATAGTCCTTTGAAGATGGTTTTGAGTGCTACTGCATTATTCTTCTTTTCTTCCTTTTGGGCTACAAATTTTGACCGATTCTTCAAGGGAGTTGATCCACCAAAAATTGTTTTTCAAACACTTGCTCATTTTTCCTTCAAATACCCTTTCATTTCTATTCTCCACTCCGAGTAATCTATCTCATCCTGACCCAAACCCCTCTGAGCCTGTGTACGACCCCTAGAATATTTTACGCAAGGCTAGAGAGCAGGCGTCAGACCCATTTTATTTCTTAGACAGAAGTTTGTCCTTGCCCAAAGATGACGCGCAGAGAATTGATGACCTAGAGTTTGACACACCTTTCGAGCAAACTCTGTTTAGGTCTAAGTCAGAAACCAGTTTGGACAAGACCGTCTTCAACTTGAACAATTTCTGAGCCTTGGTGACAAATAATATCCCCCAAAATCCGAATCCCTCTAGAGCTATGGCTGCTAGATTCGCCCCCCTTATCCTACCAGCCTAGTTACAGGACTTGCCTCAAAATTATAGCCAAAGAATCATACTCTACGATGCTGAGGGAAATGTTTTCACCGAGAAACACCTGGACTGGTTTAACGAATTTGTCGACCTGGAGGAGGTAGACTACGTGGATGAAAAAATGAGGCTTTTTGCGCAAAGACTTTTGGGAGACGTAAGAAAGTCATTCAAAGCCCTCCCGCCTGTGAGCATTCAGGGCTTTGTAGCATTCAAAAGGTCCTTCCTAAATAAATGGGGGGATAAGAAAAACCCTTTGCAGCTGCTAACACAATACAATAACATGAAGAAAGAACCGGAGGAAACGATAGAAGAGTTCTCGGCTTGTTTTTTGAAGGTATACAACTCCATCCCCGCTGAAGTAAAGCCCCCTCCCAGTGCTACGTAGTTGCGATACGTAGATTCCTTCGACAGTGAATTTCTCTGTTGCTGAGAGAAAGAAGATCGACGAGTCTGGATGCCATAATGAGTAACGCTGTCGAGTTTGAAGTGAACATGATGGCATCGATAAAAATCAAACCAAAGTTCAATCGGGGCGATAAAAGACCCTAGGGAGATGCACAAACATCAACGTCGCAGTCCTCAAATGACAAATTTGACATGATGATGAAGACCATGGAAAACTTGATGGAAATAATGTTCGTGGGAAACAGGCCTATTGTGCAAGAACAAAACGACCCAGAACCCAGAAATCAGAATCTCTGGAGGGGTCAGATTCCTCAAATCAAGGAGTGGGACCTAGGTGACCAGCAGACGAGACCTCCTTTCCAGAACAACTACGTAGATGAGGATTTCAACCAGTCTTTCGACGATCAGATGCATTGTTGTGACGACAAAAACCCGTGTGTGTTCTTAACAAAGAGCGAACACGATCGATATATGAGCCAAAACAAAGACTTCGCGTTGGAAACTGATAATGGTATGATACTCGAAACAGATGATGCACCATCTTGGGAGACAGAGGAATTCAAGAAAGGTTATCAGAATGCTATCATGCAGTTCTAGAAGAAGTACAACCTCTGGAGTAAAGATGTACCTGCCGATATGAAACAAACAGACTCTGTAAAGTAGCCTAAGCGGACACGCCTTCAACGAGCCGACCAAGACCGAACAACATAGCCAAGGATGCAGCCAAGAAGGCGAACTCGAAGCAGAAATTCCCCAAAAAAGCTCTGGAGATAGGCCGGGAGACGAGCGTAAAAGAGGTAGAAAAAACCTGTTCCCCTTTCAATTTTGAACACGAAATGGCCAAAATCAAAATCTCCATCCCATTCAATGAGCTGATTAGAAAGGCTGAGTATCAGGAACAAATCATTAAAATGCTGAAAACAGGAGGGGCCCTCGATACTTTGAACATTCGAGACGACCTCCCCGCCATCTTATTTGGTCCGCGTGTCGAAGAGACAAGCGATGATGAATATGTCCCCCCTTTTTATGTCAGTCTGAAGATCCATGATCTGAACTTGGATAACGCCATGCTTGATTCTGGCGCATCACACAATCTCATGCCGAATGTGGTCATGGATGAGCTGGGTTTAGAAGTTGCTGCACCATACAAGGACCTTTTCTCCTTCGATTTGAGGAAAGTAAAATGTTTGGGTCTTATCAAAGCTCTGGTTGTATCGTTGGCTCAAATCCCCGCCAAGAACATGGTCATGGACATAGTCATTGCAGACATACCCCCAAACTTTGGCATGCTGCTTTCGAGATCGTGGGTTGCGAAGTTGAAAGGCACGTTGCAGATGGATATGAATTACGCCACTAACCCTGTTTTTGGCCATGACAGAAGGCTGTATAGAGAAGTGATGCTGAAATACATGGTAAGCAACAAGATGCAGCCCCACAATCATCCTATATACGCTGTCGACATCGAAGTAGGTTTGTCTATATTCTACAATGATTTTAACTTCGAAGAAGAGGGATCAACGACCATCATGAACACTGACGAGGAAACCACGTAGGAAACAATAGAAGGTGCCGACCCAGAAGACCGCACAGAAAACGGGGTTTGGAACATGAGTTTTGATGGCACAGTTAGCCGAGAAGGAGCTGGGGTTGGTATATGGGTAAGCCCCCCTAAAGAAATCACAAAGTTGCGTTCATACAAGCTCGCATTTGAATGCACTAACAACATGGCCGAGTATGAAGCGCTAATATTGGGCTTACATGTTTTGAAAGAACTAGGCACGCAAAGGATAACAGTGCACGAAGATTCCGAGCTGATCATAAATCAGGTGAAGTGTGTGTATTAGACCAAACACTCCAGACTGCGCGCATACAAAAATCTGTATTTGGACCTTCTCGAAGGATTTTCGGAGTATGACCTGACTGCTATCCCTAGAGAACAAAATCTGATTGCCGACGCGTTGGTCACCTCGGCCTCAGTTTTCAAGATTCCCATTCTCCCAAATAAAAGATATGAAATCGAGGTTAAGCACAGGCCGACAGTACCCGACAACATCAAACACTGGCAGGTGTTTGACGATGAAAAGCAGGTGGAAAGGTTCCTCCTCATGAGCGATGATTTCTCTAACACAAACATTGACAGGAAATATTACGATGACGAAGATGAGGGCGCAGACGTGCATAGTGATGATGACCCTTTCCAGAACCAGATCATGGGAAGGGATATAATACAACTGAAAAACAATATTATTCCAAAGGGGTTGGTGCCGCTAGAAAATTTGTTTGACGAAAATGATGTGGCTAAGAACCCAAAGATCACCGCAAGCACAGAAGACGTGGAAGACTGCAACGTCGGGACCGAGGCAGAGCCAAAGATGGTAAAATTATCAAAAACACTCAGTCCAGAGGTTAAGTAGGATTACATAAAACTCATGAAATATTTCCTGGACGTCTTTACGTGGAGCTACGATGATCTGAAAGTGTATGACACAAAGGTGATCCAACATGTTATCCCTCTCAAGGAAGATCGTAAACCTTTCAAATAGAAGCTGAGACAGATAAACCCCCTGTTACTGCAACTGATCGAGAAAGAGGTAAAGAAGCTTTTCAATGCCAAAATCATTGTTTCCTTAAGATTCTCGAAGTGGGTAGCTAACTTAGTACCTGTGAGAAAGAAAAGCAGCGAAATTAGATTGTGCGTAGACTTCCGAAATTTGAATAAGGTGTCTCTCAAAGACCACTACCCCCTTCCCAAAATGGACTACATCTTGCAAAAGGTAGTGGGATCTCAGAAGATGTCCATGCTGGACAGTTTCTCAGGATATAACCAAATCATGGTCCACCCAGACGACAGAGAGAATACGACCTTCACCACTCCATGGGGAACGTTGATGTATGCCAAAATGTCGTTCGACATGATGAACATTGGTGCCACTTTTCAGAGGGTGATGGACATCGCGTTTGTTGATGAGAAGGACAAATTCATTGTAATTTACCTTGAGGACATCACAATGTATTCTACCTTTGACAAACAACACCTTGAGCACCTGAAGAGGGTTTTCCAAAAGTGCAAAAAGTTCGACATATCACCTAATCCAAAGAAATCTCATTTTGCGGTGGAGGAAGGAAAGATGATGGGGAACATCATTTCCAAAGAAGGTATTAAAATAGAGCCCAACTAGGTTGAAGGGATCTTGAACATTGACACCCCGCATAGTAAAAAAGAGCTACAATCTTTCTTGGGTAAGGTGAAATTTTTGAGGAGATTTATCCCAAACCTGGCGGAAATCATAAAACATATAACTTGTGTTCTTAGGAACAGAAACAAGATTAATTAGAACCTAGAAGCCTCCTTCGAATATATCAAAGCGACTCTGACTAAAGCCCCAGTGTTAGCCAACTCAGACTTTACAAAGGGTTTCCTCCTTTTTTCATTCGCCTCAGAACACACTATCGCTGGAGTACTGTTGCAGAAGGACGAACAAGATTTTGAGAAACCCATAGCCTACTTTAGTCGGATGCTGCACAACGCCCCCCTAAAGTATGAAATTATGTAAAAGTAGGTGTATGCCTTAGTAAAAGCTTTGAAGGAATTCAATACATACATATTGCACTCCCATGTCATCGCCTGTGTACCCAACAGTTCAGTAAAGGACATCCTAACTTAGCTTGATCCGGAAGGAAGGAGAGGAAAGTGGGTAGTAGCTATGTTAGAATATGACCTTGAGATCAAGTTGAAAAAGCTGATCAAGGGTCAGGGCCTCCCAAAGTTGATGGCGTAGTTGGACTGCGATGTTGTGGGTATGAACTTCATTGCCGATCTGTCAAAGTGTCCTCAAGAAGAAAAAGCTGTGTAGATACCTTAGTGCTTCATTGATTCGTCATGGTATGCAAACATCATATATGTTTTAGAAAATCTCCAGGTCCCTCCAGGCGTGAGCAAGACTAAGGCAAGATTCCTCAAGCTTAAGGTGGTTAAGTTCTGCATTTTGGACAATTCACTGTATTGGAAAGATCCCTGAGGAATACTGTTAATCTTTTTGCTGGAAGACGAGGTGAAACGAGCCATACATGAGTTTCATAGAGGCTACTGTGGAGGGCACCACTATTGGAAGATCATTGCACACAAGATCCCGATGGCTGGTTATTACTGACCGACGATTTTCGCTAACGTATATAAAGAGGTCTCCAGCTGCCACGAGTGCCATATTTTTGATGGGAGAAGAAAGCTTCAACCTCTGCCGTTAAAGCCAATCTCAGTCGAAGCACCTTTCATGCAGTGGGGCCTAGATTTCATAGGAGAGATAAACCCACCATCCTTTGCGCAACATAAATGGATTCTCACGGCCACCGATTATTTTACGAAGTGGATTGAGGCGGTCCCCACAAAGCAAGCCACCGACGCGGTCATCATACAGTTCCTGGAGACAAACATTTTGTCAAGGTTCGGGTGTCCTATTAAGATCATAATAGATAATGCAGCCTCATTCAAGTATAAAAGGATGAAGAATTTCTGTCATGATTATAACGTATTATCCACAGGGAAACAAGTTAGCAAAATCCTCGAATAAGAGCCTAGACAGAATCATCAAAAGGCTCTTGCAAGACAACAGGAGAGCTTGGCATAAGAAGCTTATCTACATGATGTTGGAAGATCAGATAACCACCAAAAAGTCCATATAAACGTCACCTTTTCAGATCATTTACGATGCAGACACGATCTTCCCTACTGCGCTGGGACCACCTGTCAAGAAATTTTTTCAAGAGTAGGAGGCCAAGCCAAATGATGCGCAGAGGAGGACAAACCAACTGATTCACATGCAACAGGCGAGGGATCAAGTGTATAACCGATCTCAACTCCATCAAGAGAGGATAAAGAAAGATTTTGAAAAACATTCCAAGCAGGAATATCTTCAGGCGAGAGATCTGGTGCTGAGATGGGATGCGAGAAATGAAGATAAAGGAAAACATAGAAATTTTGATCACCTTTGGAGGTCGTACAAAATCAGCACGTACTGCGGAGACAATGCTTATTTCTTGAAAGGAATGGATGGAGAGTGTCTTGGCTGAGGGCTTGTAAGCGACAGGTTCTTCAAACATTATCTGATGAAATAAAGTCCGTTTAAGTCATTTGTCATTGTAAATAGTCGTTTAAATTGTGTTTAGTCAGAAGGTCAATAGTGAATTGAAGCCCGGCGTGAAGACCCTAAGTTTATGATGAAGTCTTAGAAGCTGTGTCATTGAGTCTATTTTGTTTTTTCCATCCATCGTTTATATTACTTAGTGTCTAGATGTCGAATAAAGCCCAATGGTCAGGCACCTGGTCTACTGTTCTTTGCTACCTCACAGGGAGGATAGCATCCCCGTTGGAGCTAGCTGTTAGCACCATCATTTTACTTTCCATTTAGAGTTGGTTTCGAGTCACGTTATGATCCATGCACCCAAACATGTGAAGTTAGGTACGAAACACTGTGAGGATGAAGTCAGCAAATGGCCAGTTGGCCCTTGGAAATGGGAAAGGGTGTCAGAGCCAGAAACTGTGTACATGGTACGGGCATGTCTTTTCCCAAAAGGTCGAATCCCATTAAGAAGCTAGTTACTACATACTCCGGTCGAGTCAAGTGGTTAATAAAGCTCACATCGACAAGTGCCATAGTTATTATCAGTTCATCATGAAGGCCGAGGGAATGAAAAATCGCAGCGTTCGTATTATACATGCACTGCAAATCATATCACCTACATTCCACACACGGGGATTTGCCATGAACAACCTGAAGTTCGACTTGAAACATCTTGTCACCATAAATTCATTGGTTTCCAGCATGTTTTCCTCTCTCGGCTGACTGATTATAAATATCAGATGCTTGGCGTGCCCTCCAGTCATAGAACCAGGCCTAAGCTTTTTTTGCAGTTTCCCTTTGCCAATCTAGTTGGTTCAGAATCACTCTCTGGTGCATTTGTTCAAAACATTGCGCGCAAAGTATACCTTGGTCATGCCATGGAGGCTTCTCAGAGCATAGGAAAGGGAACGTGGAGAGGTAGAACTGTGAGGTCTGAACCTCAAAGAGATCTGAATTCTTTCGCACCTGCGACGACCATTCCCAAAGACGTGGAAGAAACCATTCTTTCACTTACATAAGATACCAGATCAAGACGTGGAAAAGCCGAAATAGAGAAATTCATACAGAAAAGGGAGACGAAAGGAGCCTCCTCCTCCAAACAGCAGCTGCCTTAGAGGAAGGCAAGCCGATAAAGAATGAGGAGACCTCGAAGGATAAAATTCCAGAAGGACCACGTGTCACATTGACAGCTGGAGGACTACTCAGACACGTCAAATAGCTAGAACCTGTCGGGAAATTGAGCTAGAAATGTGGGATTAGAAAAAGGAAAGCAGTCGCCATGGGAACGAATGAGGAATCGCCATCTCAGCAGCTGAACTAAGCAAATCTGGCTATTGCCGAGCTTTATTAGGAGAACATGGAATTAAAGCGACAGAGACCATGGAAGCATCTGCTGCACAGAGTCGTGGAGGGAACGTGGTGTGGCTGAAAAGGAAACTTAAAGAGGCGCAAAACATTATTGTCCAGCTGTGAGAGGCACAAAGGCTGGCAGAAGAAAGCCACATAGAGCATCCCAGAGAATGCGGAGCGACCGAACAAGAAATCTGCGTGGCTCTTGCCAGCGTACAAAAAGAGAAAGTTTAACAGGTGACATTCTTCTTCACAACAATTTTGAGTGATACACATCCTCTAAAGAATCTTACCATTTTGATAACGATCATGAGAATTGAACAGGTTTTTTGTGTGCACATCTCTCTAGCAAATAGGTGCGTAACAGAAGACGAAACCAACATTGCAGACAACAAGTTTTTGACAGACACCTGTTAGCCAGGATACCCGATCAAGAGATACATCAACACATTTTTCCCTACGTTGGATTCTGACCGACGATCAGACCCCGTGGTGAACCTAAAGGCAACCATTAGTAGACAGGCATGATTGTTTCCTACTTTTGGATAGTTCCATGCAAAGAGTTTCTGGTGCATGTGGCATGGTTTTTCCTAGTTTAGATTTAGCAATTAGAAAGCAGGGCAACCCAAGCAACGCCCTCGTTTATATATTTCATCTTTTTGATGTAAGACAGGTTGGTTGGCAATTTTGAGAAAATGACTGCTATTGTATGTAATCTGAGTTTTTGACCAAAATTTAATGCAAAGGACCTGTGATTTGATGAAAATATTCTAGTTGTGATAGTCGGATGTATTGTGTCTCTTTCTTTACATATGTGTTTCTTGTTACCTTTTATTTCATATCTCATACCGTTTATTTCAGAATGAATTTTCAAACCTATGGATTCATTGTACAATGCCCCTTGTTCGCGCCACTTAGACAAAATGTTTTCCTCTCAATCTAACTCCGAATTTGTCCACAATGATGCTCTTGAGTTACTTCCTGTGTTTTTCTCCCGCCACACTTTACGGTTTACACTAAAGGCTGTTGCTCTCCTAGCCTTTTCCTCTCAAATCCAGTCACTGAGTCATTTGTTTAGCCTCTTACTCAGATCGACCCCATAGCCCAAGTTTTACTTTTCTGCACCAATATAACCAGAAACCATTTTTACCATCGGTGTTAAATCTAGCCATTGTTTTCAAAGTCATATCCTGCGCGGAGACCACGCCATTTCCGAGAGAGCCCTCTCCAGGTCCAAAAAGGATAGTTTTTGGGTCTCAAAGTTGGTTGAAAGAGTTACCTTCATCGTCTGTTTATTAACCAAATAGATTTAAGGAGTGCTAACAATTGCAATCAGAGTATTTTGGAGAGTCTTTACCTTCATTGTCCTTGATGGAATTTCCTTCTTTGTCTTGATATACCTTCTCTAGCTTCAACCATAGATCCTTAGCAGAGGAAAGTTGTCCTATGATACCTTTAACATAATCTGATATTCCTTTGGAGATGGTCTTGAGTGCTACTGCATTGTTCTTCTTTGCTTCCTTTTGGGCTGCAAATTTTGATCGATTCTTCAAGGAAGTTGATCCACCAAAAACTGTGTTTCAAACACCTGCTCATTTTGCCTTCAAATACCCTTTCATTTCTATTCTCCACGTAGAGTAATCTGTCTCATCAAAGAGAGGAAATTCATCTTCATGTTAATCCATTTGTGTGTCCACGGATCTCCTTCAAGCTTGTAAAGCTTACGATGAGGGCCTTCTCTGATACCAATTGTTTCACACACCGACCACACTGAGAGGGGGGGTGAATCAATGTGAGGCTCTTTTTATGCTTCTTACAAAAAATTAGTTAGCAATTACCATTTACTCATTATTTCCATTCACACTTAGTTTCTTGCATGTAAACATATATCAACAACATACATCAACAATAAATAACTTTGAACCATCACAATAATGAACACAAAGAGCACCATATATGTGTTTAAGATTTTTGTATTCTATGTTACATGAGACTACAATCTTAGGTTTTATCAACACCAACTGAAAAGAGCACCAACTCTCAATTACAAGACCTAGCCTGCATATATCAACACCAATTGAGATGTGAGGGATCCAATCCTCAAGTACAGGACCCAACTTATAGACATAAATCAATCTGTCAAACTGTACCAACAACCTATATCAAGACAAGTGAATCGACTATGCACAACTGTTATAGTAAGATTTGCCTCACCATTGTTATCTTGCACAGAGGGCCTTTTTCCATTTCCCTATGCAGACTTATCAACCCCTTGTTTGATAAATCTAGAGCCAAAAATATATATTTTTCCACATATACACTCCCTAACTGCTTTGCAAGATGCGTATATGCTTGCTACTCCACTACAGCTCACGTATCTTGAGATTTGTGCCAGAAAATACAAAATGAGGTCAGGTTTCCATGTCACGACAGAAGATCTCTGATATTTGGCCTTCCATATACTGGAAACGTTCCGACTCGGCCCTTTAGTTGCATTCTGGAGGCTATAAGAGCACAATTTCGAGCTATGGAAAAAGAGGAGAAAGCATTCAACTTTGAGAGAAAAGTTACTATGGAGGAATTACTTCATATTGAGTCTGCATCCCTTTGTCCCTCAAGTTTGAACACAGTGTTCAACCCCCAAGCTCTTTCCTTATTGTCGAGAGGACCTCATTATCTCTTTTCTATGAGCTTGCCTTTGGTGGAGGATTGAAGTGGTGGAGACCCAGTTTGAAGGAACTTGGTTTCTTGGTTTTGAACTGTGCCAACACAGAAGTCTGTAATGTTGATACTTATGTTGATCAATTATTAATAGAAATACTCCTTTCCCATCCTATCGATATCTTGCAAATATATGATTATTATCCATGGGCATGTTTGTAATGTTTATTAATGGATTGTGCTATTTGATGTGCTAACTCATTATATATATTGTCACTATATACTTGCATCGCTTGTTTGTTGAGAACTTCTTGCAGGTGTAAAGCTTTGGGTCAAAGTGCTCAATGGTGGAACGACATCAAACGATTGGATTGAGGTAGGCTTCTTCCTCGTATTACACATTAGTTTATATAACACATGTTGGAATTGAGTTGATTTTTGCAGTCATACCTGTGTGTTGTGGTTTACCCTTGGCCATAGAGAGTTTTTCCCTTGTAACAAAATTGGCGACTCCACTGGGGAGGATCTTCCTTCTAAGGGTTGAAGTATTTTTTCTTCTTACATTGCTCCTTTTCCTTTATGTTTCTTGTCATATGATAGTTGGACAGAGTTTGTTCACTCTGGGTCTGAGTTTTTCAGCCTTTTACCCTTGCCTAGCCTTGTTTTAAAAGATATATGCCCTTTTTGCCCTGACAACCGTATATACATGCTTGCTGTCCCACTGCAAGAGGCGTATATACACCCTTTTCTCTTGAACAGTCGCGTATACCACTTCCCTTTGCTTGCTTGATTGGTTTAATGATTGTTGGGTAGGTTTTGAGGATCACTGAGCCTTCTTAGGTCTCTGTGGTGCCTATTGACATTATCTGGGATGATAGGAAACCTGTTTGGAGTTGAATTTTTGGGTGACATCTTTCTCTTTGTTTTCCATTTTTGATTTGTCCTTGGTAGTTGGGTTGTCTGCTTAGCTGCTTGGTATTCTTCTCAAGTGATTGCTTTTATACATAGTAGAAGTTATATATCAAGTCGCTTATCAGTCCATGCATTTTCTTTTTAATACATTGAAAAAAAATATGTATTTTGCGTTGGTTGGTATTTTTGTCTTGGAACCTTTATCATTAGCTTAGCACATTTAGCGAAAGATCGCATTTTTCTTCCGAGTTGCAGAGTTAAAATTGAAGATTGCACTATTTTTATTTAGCATATCATTCACTAAAAAGTTAAAGTTAGGCTTTGCATTATATCTATTTTTATTTTTATGTAGAGTCATAACACCATGAGTTTCATTTCCATACCTTTTTGTAATCACGACCAATAAAATTTACGCTTTAAACTAAAATTGATTAGTAACGATTTTATTGTTTAGGGTGCACAAACTAGCCTAGGATTTAGTGCCTTGGAATAGGATTTTGTGAGTAAACTTCTCCAAGGCAATTAAATCAACATATGTGTTTGAGACAGGGAGTTGAGAAATCCATTGTATAATTGGTAATATCAGGAAGCTCTGCTCACACCGGAGTTAAGCACGAGGTCGCGTGAAGTTTGTTGAAGAGATAACACCTGGATACTCGCCTAGCGTCAGAGATATTTCTGTGGATTTATTCATATTTGGGGATCTTGCTAGTATCCATAACTCTGTGAGAGGCGGTACTTTCAAGGCTTTGGGCTTTGCTACCCTGCCCATACGGTAATCCAGACTTATGACTGTTCGCCTGTGCATCGGTTATACAATGGTTGATTAGTTGCTTGACTTAGGTTTCTCATAGGTTACTTGCAGGGGTTATTCTGCTTGTATCCTTAGTCAGATAGGGGTCAGACATCACACAACCTTTATGGAAGATTACCTCTCCAGGGGGATCTGACCGACTGGTTGTTAAGCCTACGAGGGCCCTTATAACTAATTTTGTTACCTCCAAACTTTAGCAGGGAATCTCAGGTCCCTCCTAAACGAGGCATACCTTCTTTGGCTAGGGAGGCCACTCAAACACTTTAGCTCGTTTGCATGCATATTGGCCGTTTGACTTTTTGGTATGCTCTTTGATTACTAGTTGGCCTCAGGATATATTTTTATTTGTTGAGAGTCATAAGTCATCATGGAGTCGGACTAGCTTCCTTGTAGGTCCTGTCGGTTGTTACAGTTACCACTGGTTTTCGATCTATTACCTTCTAAAAGGCGTAGAGTTATCGGGAGTGGTACAGACACATTCACTTTTCAGACTTGTGATCCCACAAGGATGAGTATTGAGTCTAGTCTTCAGAACATTGGGAGTTCATCAACTCCCAATCCCACTATAGTTAATTGCACTCCTTCGACACCTTCAGCCGCTACGGTTGTAGTGCCAGAGGCCTACACCGATACTATGGCTCGACCCATAGTCAATGCTTTGTCTCTTTCCTCTAACCCTTTTGGGGGTTTTGGCCACTCGCCGAGTTACAATGTTCAGACCATCCCCATGGCTACTAGTCCATTTTGTTATGGTATGCCAAGTTTCACTTCACAGTTTTCAACTGCCATCCCAACTGCTAGTCATAACGCTAGCCTTGGACCTGGGGGCACTACACCTCCTTACACTCCTTTTCTATTTGGTAGCTCTCATGTTCCCCAAATGAATCCTAATGTAGGAAGTGTCCCCTTCCTTAACCCTGGGTGTAATCCTTCTACGGCTGGATGGAACAACCAAGCTGGCAGACAAGTTCCACCCTCTATCCCTATCCCCTCGGTGCCGAATTCGACCAATACTTTTGGCATAAAAAATCCACTTCAATCCTCCAGATTCCCACCTGGAGGAGGTCAGTCTTATGTCTTGGGAACCCCCCAACCTAGATCTAATCCAGTTGGGGGCAGTTTTAACAACCCTAAGTTTGGAGCTAATCCAACTGGGGGCAATTTTCATAACCCTTATCAAAACATTCCTACTGGAATGATGCCCAATACATCTTTCACGAATCCGCCTAGAGGAGGGTCTTTTAATTCCGAACAAGGTTTTGGTCCTTACCAGAATCCTAGATGGAACGCAACTCCCAATACTCAGTCTTTTGCGGGAGGATGGCGTTAGGTGTCGCAACCCCGTATTCCCTTTCTGGCCACGCTTAATCTGCCAGATTTGTCTAAACTAATGGACGACCTGGTGAGTCATGATCCCACATGGCCCCCTATCCCCACCAAGCTTCCGTCAAACATTCCAAAGTTTGAGGGTAATAATGGCGAGGACCCTGGTGATCACGTCACTACTTTTCACCTCTGGTGCTCATCGAATTATTTGAATCACGATTCTATTAGATTATTATTGTTTCAGTGCACTCTTATCGAGATTGCATCACAATGGTATATTGAGCTACCTAGGGGGACATATGGGTCTTTTCAATAGTTAGTGTTAGCCTTTCTTAAACATTTTCAACTATCCGTTCATTATGATGCTAGCCTTGAACTTTTGTCAACTTTACACCAGGGTACCGACACTCATATTTCAGACCATATCCAGTAATGGCGTAGGAGAAGACGGTTAGTTATCACTCCCATACCCTCAGCCTTTCTTTTAGAATGGTTTTTAAAGTCTTTACATGCTCCTATTTCAAAGAATGTTGCTACTTCAGGGGTCTTCAGCGAGGAAGAGGCCATTTTTAGAGCCCAATAATTCAGTTTGATCTATTCTCAGTCTAGGATGTTATACCACCTTCTTCTCGATGCACCGCGATCGACTCATGATCCTAGATAGAGTCCTGGGCCCCATGCCGATGGCATTGTGGGGTCCACCAATGTAAAGTTTGCAGACTTGGCAACGAAGTCTGCCGGAGGACCAGCTTCATTTGGATCCTCCAAACCCACCCAATTGGCGGATGTACATTCCGTGCAGTCGTCGAAAAACCCAAATGGTGACCAGCAACCAGATTGGAATAAATGGAAACGTCAAAATAATCATAGAGGTGGGAAGAATAAACCTAAGGACAAGAATAATATTGAAAAATAGAACAATAATGATGGAGAGGGCAAGAAAGAAAAGCGTAAGGTTAAATTTCCTTGTAAACTTTGCACTGATGATCACCTTACACACTTATGCCCCAAACTTGTGGAGGCTGCGAGACTTTTAAATCTTCTACCCACTGTGCTAATGAATCCTTTTCCTCACAAACAACACTTAGCCTTGAGTTCTTCGAACGCCGGAAATGTGTCTGGTGGGAGTCAAAACCCACCACTACAAGATGGCGACCGTGTTTGTATCAATATGGTCGACAAGAAAAATCGATATAGCCACTCGCTCTCGAGATTACGGCTCTTCAAAAGATAGTACCAACTTAGAAGCTCCTCCTCCACCCTCGAAGATGAATTTACAGATCGAGAAACCAGAGCCACCGCCTCGTATTCTGAAAGGAGTATTCAAGCGCTCTACCCATAACCCTAATGCTAGAGCTGCCCAGAACTACTCTATTGTTGAGGATCTGGGCCAAACACCTTGCGCGATGTCTGCTTTGGAGGTACTCCAGACGTGTCCATCACAGAGGAATGCCTTACTCTCTGCCTTAGGAGCTCTAAAACCTAGTGGCTCGAAGATCATCAAGTTTGATGTCACAGACATGAAGCCTCGCTTACCCTACCATGTGTCTTTCCAAATCCACATGGAGTATTCTAAATATACAATCAAACGAGCGGTCGTTGATGAAGGTGCTACCACTTGCATGATGTCCTTAGTCTGTTGGAAAGCTGTCAGTTATCCAACCCTTTAAAGTCATCGACCATGTTGACCGCATTCGATGGTCATTCCTTCCACCCTCATGGTATTCTCCCCACCTTTCTGGTCTAGTTAGGTGGGAAGACGATAGAGGTAGAAGTAGAGGTAGTTGATGCACCTCTTGATTATAACCTGTTACTAGGTCGCAATTGGACTTATCCTATGGTCCCCGTTGTATCTTTCATTTTCCACATGCTTTGTTTTCCTCATCAGGGGGAGATTGTGACGATCGACTAGTTATCCTTTGCGTACTCTAGCCCGAACGCATCTGTTGGACAATCGATCCCTGTGGTCGAGAATTCTCAGTCGACAACTGAGAATATTGGTGTCGAAATGTATTCTTCACTCATGGGTACTTTCGACTTCTGGACATCGACTCACCACATTTATGCCATGTCCAGTACACCCACTTCAATAGAGAAGTCCATCCCTTTCCGCACTTCTTATTTTAGTGACCCTTGGACCCTACCTTCTCTGACTCCGTCCATTGAAGGTTAGTCGCATGTTGGCATGGCTATGCCACTATCGGTAGCAAAGATTGCATATCAAGCTATCCTTGAATCTTCGACCAATCCTAATCCTGTTCCCTAGCAGACGGTCGAGGAGGATCCATTTCTTAGGCCCGTGTGGGCCATTTCGTTATCTTGTTCACATAATTTTTGGATGAGACTTTGCCTTCAGACGAAGCCATCCTTGAAGTCATGAATGTTTCCGAGAGACCTTGGGACGATATGCATCATCGATCTTATTTTCTCCCAAGTCTTGAAAGAATTGAGCAAGATGATTTTATATCTACCCTGAGTGAGATAATCGGTCACACCATAGTTCCACTTGATACGCATGGAATTTACGCCAAAGGGAATATGGTGAGTATTTCTCCTACCGTCCAGATCGATATCTCTCGTACCCCTTGTAAGATCGAAAATGTAAATATAGGTGCAGATTGTTCGCCATAAGAGATTCTGATCTACACCAACCTCTTCAAAGAATTTCAAGATGTATTCGCTTGGTCATATGAAGAGATGCTAGGGATTGACCCCCGTATTGTCGAACATGAGATTAGGACTTACCCGGATGCTAAACCAGTTCGACAATGTCTTAGAGCTGTTAATCCTAGGAAGGCCCTCGCTATTAAGGAAAATGTAGAGAAGCTACTTAATGCCGACTTTATCTACACAGTTCCCTTAACTGAATGGGTATCCAACCCCGTTCCCATGAATAAAAAGCAAGGAACCATCAACGTGTGTATGTACTTTCACGACCTGAACAAGGCCTGTCCTAAAGATAACTTCCCCACGCCTTTCATTGATCATATTCTCGATGAGTGTGCGGGAAGCAAAATATTTTCATTTATGGACGGATTTTTAGGCTATAACCAAATCCAGATCAAACCCAAAGACCAACATAAGATGACATTCATATGTACTTGGGGCACGTTTGCATACCGAAAAATTCCTTTCGGCTTGAAAAATGCCGGAGCAACCTTCCAATGAGCCATGACTTTCTCTTTTCATGATCTCAAACACATAGTCGAAGCTTACCTCGATGATCTTGTGGCTCACTCTCGCAAGAGAGTGGATCATGCTATGCACCTTCGACTAGTTTTTGAAAGATGTTGCTACTATAGAATCCGACTCAATCCTCATAAATGCATATTTTGCGTTAGATCTGGTCGTCTGTTAGGATTCTTAGTCTCCGAGACAGGGATCATGGTAGATCCACTTAAGGTTGAGGCAATTCTTCAATTGCCTCCCCCCCACACTATTAGACAGCTTCAAGGTTTACAGGGGAAATCTAACTTTTTGTGTCGGTTTATTGTGAATTATGCCAATATCACTAAGGGTTTCATGCGCATATTGAAGAAAGACACCCCGTTTATATGGGATGAGCGAGCCCAACAATATTTTTACACTTTAAAGAAAGCCTTGGTATTGGCCCCTCTGCTGGAATCTTCTGATTACAGTAGAGATTACTTGTTGTATATTGCCGCGTCTGAAGAGACCATTGGTATGGTTCTAGTTCAGGAGGATGATGAGCTCCGTGAGCACGTCATCTACTATCTCAGTCGAAATTTAGTCGGTCTTGAATGTAATTACTGACACGTTGAAAAACTAGCATTGGTTGCTGTCGATGCAATCCAATGTTTACGACACTATATATTTCTTTGCAAAACTACTGTGGTTGCCAATGTTAATCCATTTCAATACGTCCTCACTAGATGTATCATAGGCGGAAAATATAATAAATGGATTGTCATCTTACAAGAATTTGATCTCGACTTTGCTTCGGCCAAGTCCAAGAAATCACTAGTTTTTGTAGAGTTAATATCCAATATCCCACGATTAGACGAAGATGTTATTGATGTCAATTCGTTCGCAGATGAACACATTTTCCTCGTCTCGTCATCCGACCCCTGGTATGGAGATATTGTTTTATATCTTCAAACCTTGAAGTTCTCTCAACATCTCTCACGGGATGATCGACGACGTGTTAGATACCAAGCCAAAAAGTATACAATCGTCGATGACACTTTGTATCGCCGAGGAATAGATAGTATCTTATGTCATTGCTTAAATCACAAGGAAGCTGAGTTACTCCTTAATGATTGCCACAAAGGGGCTTGTGGTGGTCATCTATCTGGGCTTGCGACAAACCAAAAAATCTTGTGAGCTGGTTACTTCTGGCCCACCATATTTAAAGATTGTATTGAAGTGGTTAAGAAGTGTCACCCCTGCCAGGTGTTCACTCAAAAAATGCACTCGCACCCAGCCCCTCTTCACCCAGTCATTACCGTCAGTCCCTTCACCAAGTGGGGAGTAGATTTCATTGATTGCAACCCAAATTTGACTGGGGGGCATCAACACATTATCGTGGCCATCAAATACTTCACCAAATGGGCCGAAGCCATGCCTACCATGAAATCCGATGGGAAGACTGTAACTTTTTTCGTATTCAACCAAATTATCTCCCGGTTCGGTATCCCAAGTGAGATTGTCACTAATCATGGTAGTCATTTTCAAAATGCAATGATGATAGAACTAGTGTCTAAGCTGGTGTTTAAACATGATCACTCATCTCCTTATTACCCCTAGGAAAGTGGGCAAGTAGAGGCCGTCAATAAGTCTCTCAAGACCATATTGCAAAAAACTGTCAGTCGGAGCAATTCCAGCTGGCACATCATGTTATTTCCCACACTTTGGGCATACCGAACCTCGGTTAAGACTACCTCTGGTTTTTCTCCTTTTCATTTAGTACACGGTGTGGAGTCGATACTTCCCGTTGAATGTGAAATCCCTTCTCTCAAATTGGCAGTTGAGCTCCTACCCGACACTTCGGATTTAGAGCGACGCCTTGTACACCTAGAGAGTCTTGACAAGCAACGTCATGATGCCTTTACAACTATCGAGGCAAACAAGAAATGTGTCAAGGTTCAGTATGATAAGTCTGTCTATCCCCGGTTGTATGCTGAGGGTGACTTGGTCCTCTTGTATGAACAAGCCAAAGAACCGCTAGGGCCAGGCAAGTTTAAACCCATGTGGAACAATCCTTATATCGTGCGATGTGTTCTAGAAAAAGGATCCTACGAGTTAGAATATTATGAAGGGAATAAATTGGCTAAGCCCAGAAATGGGCTCTACTTAAAAATGTATTACGATTGAGCCCTGGGCTTGGGAGAAACCCTTTGTATACTAATGTAAATTTAGTTCATATACACCTTTTCTCCTTTTTTGTCTTTGTCTTGCTTATTGAGTTTTCCCTTTTGTTGGCAGATGTCAATGGAGTCTTTGGTCTATGTAGGATTCGCAGATAGAGTCAGTCATCATACATAGAACTTATCTTCCTCCGCTTGGGTGATTTACTCACCCGAGGGTCTGTTGGTGTCTTCATGTGGCATATGCCTAGGGCCATCCACGAATAATGTGGCTGAAAACAACGTCGTCATAGAATTATTGCACGATGCTATCTCACATGGTATTCGCTCTATAGAGGTGCACCTGGATTCTCAGTTAGTCATATGTCAGTTGAAATATTGTTACCGTGTTCCTTATCCGACGTTACTCTGTTGATTCCTATGGGTATGTCTTTTAGAACGACAATTTGATTTTATTACATACTTTCACATTCCTAGAAGTTCTAATCATGTATCCGATGCCTATGCTAAATATGTTTTGAATTGGCATTTGTCACATTAATAAAGCAAAGAAAACCATTAAATCAATGTACACATTGTAAGATATAAGTACAACCGAAGATCCCTCTTTATATATTTCCAAAAAATATGGTGTTTTATATTACAAAATTGGGGCTAAAACCCTCAAAAATACATATACAGCCGATATACATGTCCCATGACATCTACACCTGTGGTGCCAGATGAGTCTCGTGATAGTAAACTGCGTCGTTGGTGAGACGTCGGAAGATTTGTACCCATTCTCTAGGTACACCGACAACTTGCCTTTGCATGGCTTTAGGTAGATCCTCCACCTGAACCATAGGAATCCTCTGTGTCAAACGCGACAGGTTGCCCTGCACGTTCTGAAGGACTCTCTCTGCCTCTCCTCCCACTGGCTCATCTCCCTGGTGCCTCCACCTATGTCGTAGGAATCCCTCTGGTGGTTGCGGACCCACGTCTGCAACCACATAAGTATCGAGTTAATATTTAAAAACACCATCCAAAAAATATTTTTGTTCTTTTAAATACAAAAATACAAAAAATGAAATATATAAAAAATATTGTTTACCTATGGCACCGTAGACGGCTCCTGGTGGAAGCATCATATCAGGATCACCTCTGAAATCAATTCCCGCATAGGGATAGTCGTCTAGAGCTATGATTTGTCTCCTCCACCAGAAGAAAAAATCATCGTTGTAGGGTGTCGCCACCCTACCTCCCCCCTGCGTTCTCATGACCTCGATCCATCGTGCCATAGCTGGATCACATGGCCCTTTAGGAATGATCTTCACTCTAGGTCCTAGGCTTGGGATCCGCTCGAAAAAGAAGCTACAAAGGATAGAGGCAAACCCGAAGTTTTTCTTTTCCCCCTGCTTGCACTCTGTCAGTTGACCTTTCATATTGGTCAACAGTGAGGTACACCAATTGTACATGGTAGGTCTTGCACACTCTAGTGTGTAAAACATAAGCCATCTCGATGCTTGATGTAGTGAGGTCGACCCTATGATCCTGGTTAGCACGAGCACAATAATCTTCAGGATGAGGTTACCTATAGCCCGGATAGGTATTTGACTTCCCACCATGGGAGTCCCTGCAACATAGTGGGCCTCGATGTATTCTTCGACCTTCATCCCACTCCCAACCCCACATGACTTGAGGTCCACGACCTCTCCTCGGTGTGAAAGTCCTATCAAGAAGTAGATTTCCTCTACTTCAATCCTTATGGTTGTCCATCAAGGATAAAGCTCTCGCTATCTGGATCCCAATAGCCCACTAGCATTTCCAATAACCTCACTTGGGCCCTCATTCCTTTGAGAGACCAAAACTTGTATAGACCACATATTTTTAATGCCGCTTGAGCCACTGGATCTCGATCCACTACTGCATCTACCCTCTCATGCTCTCTCTTCCTCCACTCCAACACCATCTTGCAAAAACCAAATCAATTTTTGAGTTAGAAGCTTATTTTTTTCCATTTTGCGCAAGTATACGCGAGTTATCCAAGAACAGTCGTGGGTAGGGCCTGGTATATGCTCCCTATAGTTCACATAGGGGCGTATATCTGGTCATATATGTGACATATTAGTAGAAACCTGCGTATACTGAAAAACTCAATTTGCGCCCTTAAAAACTAAAAAGGTGGAGCCTAATTCAAAAGTGTAAACCATTGAATTTGAAGAGGATGGGATGAAGAGTTACCTGGACTAGACGGTTTGCGATTCCGTTGCCTATTGCTCCCATGATCGCCGTTTGAATTCTGGAGGTATGTTAGTCCAAATTGCACTATTTTGGGTGAAAATGAAAATGACATAGTAAATTTTGATTTTATTACTATTTATAAAACATTTATACCCATTTGATATAGTTTTATGCTATTATTTTGTCTAATGGACTAATTCAAAAATGGTTTTAAGCTAGTTTTTATAGTTTCAACTCAATTGTCTTACAGATTTCAACGTCATGGTTGGTCGTTCGTCTCCTCAGGCAGGTATATTCATAACCTAGCATATAGGATAGGTATTCACTACATCATGTAGTTTTGCATTATCCTTCAATTACCACTTTTTACACCTTAGGTACGAACCCATTTATTGCGACGCATTAACCTCCATCTACTATCATAACATTGTTAATAAATGGCAGAAACTTACCAAACATGGGTACCCTAGTTAGAACCTCTTTGTCATTTGGTGCCCATGCAGAGATTTTTTCCTTAGGACCGAGAGTCCATTAGAATTCGATATATGACTTTACAATAAGCCTCATTTCTCATTCATGCACACACGACCTTATTACCCATGGACTCCCAAAAAATGAGTCTTAGTTAAGCTCTTTTTCGACTCGTTATTAAAAATTGAAAAAATCACCGAGTGATTTGTCCCTTTCACACTCGTTAAAATTAGATTTGAAAGATCAAGAGTCTTAGTTAAGCTCCTTTCTGACTTGCTATAAAAAATGGAAAAGATCGCCGAGTGAACTTGTCTTTTTCACACTCGTAAATTAGATTTGAAAAGATGTATATTTGGCACAAGTTTACCCTTTTTTCACACCAAGTAGACTAAAATATATAAAAAAGGACTTTTTTGGCGTTAAATTGTGACTACATCTCATGCCCTTGCTTGTAGTGTTGAGCCTTTAGCCAGTTCTCGCTTTGCGTTATAAACCATGGCCCAAGCAGTTTGCATCCTCAACCAAGCAGAGCCTTGTTTATATCCTTTGCAATTTGACACCCTATACCTTGGAGGGAACATCACCTCGAGTGTCCATCTCCCGCATGCATTTCCTTGCATTGAGCATAGGTACGTTCCACTGCTGGAACTAGTTTTGCTTACTTATCACACTCATTCCAACGAAGCAGAGCCTTGTTTATATCCTTCGCAATTTGACACCCTATACCTTGGAGGGAACATCACCTTGAGTGTCCATCTCCCACATGCATTTCCTTGCATTGAGCATAGGTACGTTCCACTGCTGGAACTAGTTTTGCTTACTTATGACACTCGTTCCCTCCTCTATATCATAGCATTCACTTGTTATGAAAAAACAAAAAAAGACGGGCAGGAAGGGAGTACTATATTGTAATTGGCAGAAGTCGTGTTGCCTTTGAGAAGAGAACAAAGTTATTGAGTCCTTGCATCATCATAATTTTGGGTTTAGCATGGCCTTAGGAAGCTGATCTCATTACATAATTTTCTCTATTGACTGGTTAATCTTCCAGTCACTATAGAGAACATTATGGATGCCTCCTGCATCTAGTTGTCACATCATTAAGTCTATGCTTCCGGAGTCCACTGTATGTCTCATGCTCTTGTTCAAAGGAAGTCTATCAACCTGTGTCGGCCACTCCTCAGAAATCTTGACTTTGCATGTCAGCCATACCCTCAGTTTGTCTCAAAATCACATGATACTTTGGTCTTAGATGCACCCTGGCCCTACTTTCGTCATTGGTAGGTCACCTTGAACCCAACAATCAACATTTCATCATGGGTCGTTGACTGGGTGGTTTCCCTTATGTTCGACAGAAAGAAATCTATTCACACTTTGGGATTCATGTAGTGTCTTGGATGCCATTAGCCTTATTGGTGGTTTCCTCACCTTTGTCAACAGTTTTCATCATTGGCTGCTATTCAGAGGGTCTTTTTCATGTAATGCTTTCATTTGGCACACGCGAAATACACACATGGTCGTTGGTTCATGAACATGTTCTTCATTTGATCTCCACCAAATCATGAAGCTCCTTCTTTGTTCCTCATGTTGACTGATGAGAGATGCCTTAATGCTCTCCTTTCAGCGGGTCTCTCTGCATCGACTTCAGTTCATGTATTCTGGATACGAGACCTAGAGTTTTATGAGTACCTTGAGGCTTGCAGTCATTAGTGGCATGCTCTCTCGCCATTGACATATGGGAGTACATCAATGTCTCCTGATCAATGGATCTCTCAAGTGTTCGACACCAGCTCCTTTATTCACATTTGTAGAGATGTAATCGGTGCCTTGATACATATTTTCATCATTGGCAGGCTGTCTCGCGTTTGTTAACGGTATACCTCAATGACTGGTAATCAAATGATGTCTCATCGTGTTTGAACTCAACTCATTTATTCACATGATGTAGACTTTCACCATTGGGGGATTGTATTGAATACTTGAAGACATCACTTTGTGGACACAACTTTCCTGAGCTGTTGCTTCCATTTCATTGGACCAGTACCTATTTGACTTCAGCGATCATGGGAGATTAGATTGTACTCCATGGTATATATATATCTTCAGATTGATTCTGAGACTGGTTTCATTGGGCCTTGTTCATGACTATGACAACTATTGGCATGTAACCACATTTATACTTGCCTACGCATGGCCATGAACACTTGTTGGTATATTTTCCACATGGATCTGCATTGTATTCTTGGCAGCCATGTATGAAAAGTCAGTACATAATGTAATGAGCAATTGAGTTCATCCAGCTGGTTCTCTACCACTCCACTTTTGGGTTATTTATAATGTATTTCGACCATCTCAGATACTCCTCTGATCTCACACATTAGGGGGCATCTGTTATAGCAAGATTTGCCTCACCATTGGTATCTTGCATAGAGGGCCTTTTTCCATTTCCCTATGCAGACTTATAAAACCCTTTTTTGATAAATCCAGAGCCAAAAAAATATATATATATATTTTCCACATATATGCTCCCTAACTGCTTTGCAATATGCGTATACGCTTGCTGCTCCACTATAGCTCGTGCATATCGGGATTTGTGCCAGGAAATACAAAATGAGGTCGGGTTTCCATGTCACGATAGAAGATCTCTGATCTTTGGCCTTCCATATACTGGAAACATTCTGACTCGGCCCTTCAGTTGCATTCTGGAGGCTATAAGAGCACAATTTTGAGCTATGGAAAAAGAGGAGAAAGCATTCAACTTTGAGAGAAAAGTTACTCTGGAGGAATTACTTCATATTGAGTCTGCATCCCTTTGCCCCTCAAGTCTGAACACAGTGTTTAGCCCCCAATCTCTTTCCTTATTGTCGAGAGGACCTCATTACCTCTTTGCTATGAGTTTGCCTTTGGTGGAGGATTGAAGTGGTAGAGACCCAGTTGGAAGGAACTTGGTTTCTTGGTTTCGAACCATGCCGACACGGAAGTCTATAATGTTGAAACTTCTGTTGATCAATTATTAATAGAAATACTCCTTTCCCGTCCTATCGATATCTTGCAAATATATGATTATTATCCATGGGCATGTTTGTAATATTTATTAATGGATTGTGCTATCTGATGTGCTAACTCATTTTATATATTGTCACTATATACTTGCATCGCTTGTTTGTTGAGAACTTATTGCAGGTGTAAATATTTGGGTCAAAGTTCTCAATGGTGGAATGACATCAAACGATTGGATTGAGGTAGGCCTCTTCCTCATATTGCACATTAGTTTATATAGCACATGTTGGAATTGAGTTGATTTCCGCAGTCATACCTGTTTGTTGTGGTTTAACCTTGGACATAGAGAGTTTTTCCCTTGTAAAAACAACACAACCTGTCACAATACCTGTCACCTCAACCCGTCTCATCAATGTCATCATCCAAATCTAATCTACTCACAAAGATCAATCATCAAGTCAACTCTCAACCATATGCACAATATCACCAAGTTAACCAACAAGATACCTCTAGAAATACACCATAATCTCCATAAAACAAATATCATAAACCTTTACATAACACCATGTGCCATACCTTTAATATTGTAGAAATCATCAATACCTATACCATACCATGCAACAATTGGAACAATTCCAATATGCAAATTTGACGTGGTTACCGAACTGCCAACTTTCTGCAGCTGCCAAATCTGCTGCCGCGATTATGCTGCAGTGGTTTTGTTGCCACAATTTTGTTGCTGTGGTTTTGCTGCCGCGATTCTCCTGTTGCGGTTTTACTGTTGCGATTCTACTGCCATGGTTCTATTGCCATGGTTTCACTGCAGTGATTTTTCTGCCGCGAATTTGCTCTATCAATAATACTTGCCTAAATAACCATTCACGAATGGATATTCAAAATGCTTGAAGATCATGCTCATAAGAGACCCTTGCTCTCTTATTTACACTTCTCCAAGTAGCTTCCTCTAGGGGTTATCTTCTAACCAACTTACCCAACTTCCTCTTTTCAGGCTAATCCACTTCTAACAACTTTGTCCACTTACAACCACTTTATCCACAAATAGTAAACTCTCCACTTCTAGTTGCAAATAATTTATTTTTAATTGTTTTCTTATTGCAGCCACTTAAGCCATGACTAACCACTTTTATTGGTCAACTTCTTCAAGGAACTTCTAGAATAATTTGAATTCTTTGACCTTCTAGGGGCTTCTAGAGAACTCATGAGGGTTCTCCAACTTGACATGGCCATAACTCTTTAACCATGAGGAGTTACGTGACATTCCACATATTACCAGTAACAACATGACATATACTATCCATCTATAATAGTTTCTCCTACAAATTCACTGATCCTCATTACATTACTCCTCAATCAAACTTGGGTTCCTTAATGTAATACCCTTGTTTCCCCCAACTTGTAAATAATAATTAATTATGATCACCATGCTATGGCATGTGTACAATGTAAATGTATTTTTTTTAGATTGACAACGAATCACTGTGGGGGTGAAGCCTTGAAGTACTAGCCATGATATCACTAGAGGAAAGAGCTAGGGAATAGTAGAGAGGGTTCATATTTTCAAAATTTCCCAAATTCTCTCTGTTAAAATAATAATCCTCATCCAGATCCCAAGGAGAAATCAGTTAATGAAAGAAGGAATGGTGGTTGAACAATCAACTACCCCCTTAAATGGAAGCATGGAGGGTCTGGCTAAGGAGACAGAAAGCCGTCAACCTGAAGTACCACATAGGGCATTTTTTCTTGGAGGTTCGGACTGAACCAAATTTCCTTTGGACAGAAGGAACAAGACAGGTCCAAAACTTTCCTGAAGAGGAGAAAGGTGTGCAAGAATACACGAAGAAAAAAAAGAAGCAGACACACCGGGAGAGGGAATGCATGACCAGTATATGAAAAATAAAAGAGGAAGAGTGCGTGAGGGTCTCAAGCTAAGAAGAATAACTTGAAGCTTGATAAGATGTTATGGTTATTGGAGAGGACAAGAGAAAGGATCTCCGAGGAATTGCAAAAAATGTGAAATGAGCAGAAGATCATGAGCTTGATGCTGAGGGAGAAACTGATAAACCTCGCGGAGGTTGTGACATAGAGAGAGAGCCTCAGAGAAACTGCAAAGGTTCCTTAGTGATATCATGGCTTGGCATGGAGGTGGCCAAAGTGCTAAGAATGAATGCCTCTGAGCCTATGGTTGGGTGGAAAGGTGAACACCCACAATCAATTGGTCGACTATCAACTGTAATAGATAAGTATTCCATAGACTCTGTAAACTTGAATTTAAATGTCTGATTGAATGCTTGTATTTGATCTATATAGATACATCCTTGATATCTAGGGATGATGGTATAGAGTTTGGATGTTAGATCTTTGTGACTATGGCGGTCCAGTTGACCGAATATTTTGAGGTGGGGTTAACTGGAACGCTTAAGCTCTACCGACCCCTCGAATTTTACCTTTGCGGGAATATTGACTTCGAACTTTGTGGAAGGAGGGCACCTCCTTCAGACCTTTAACCTGTGTGACTGAGGGATCATGCCCACGTCCTTAACAAATTCACGGCCAAGAGTTAAGCATGTAGCCCACGAGAATTTTCGGAGGATCCATATGACCAAGGTCTGGGAACCCTGCACTAGTCTGAAAGGAGCTAAGCTCTTATTGGTTTCAGATCTCCAGGAGTTTGAAACTCCAGGATGCTATAAAATTACAACCGCCAAAAGTCCTGAATGTTAGAGTCATGAATTAACGTGATCCATGGATCCAAGGATCCTTCAGGACCCTTCTTAATTGTTCGATCGAATAGCGTAATAGGGCTCCAACGAAGCCCTACTTCGGGTGTAAAACAAAACCTACATGAATCAACTTCCGAATTCCAGAGTTGTGAAGTATTGTGGGCTGTCAATATTCAGATCCTTCAAGATCCCTCTCAGCCATCTGTTCATGGGGATGTGTGTATCATGTTGGGAGCATGTAGGGGTCCATGTGTTGAGCAACGATGATGCCATGTGTGGTGTCTTTGTGGCAGAGTAAAGAGATGTCAATGAATTGAGGCATGTGCCATGCATCTTGCAACGGGTTTCGGGCTGACAGGTGTCCCCATAAGAGTGGACTAATACTGATACCAAGGGACCCCTGAGCTAGAGTTGCAAGCTGTTGATCTGAGGACATGTCAGGATCTCTCCTCACCATTGGATATAAGACTTTGGACAACCTGACTTTGACCACTCTGGGAGAAAGGGAGTGTCGAGCGGGGAAAACCCCCGAACACCGAAGTCATGAAACGATGAGGGTAATCGATTTGGAGGAGCTTCGAGGCCTCTCATGACCATTCAATTTAGACAATGGTCACCCCAACACTGACCTCTCTAGGAGTAACAAGGGAATCACACAACATATTTCCTAAATGCCAAAGTTATGAAGTAACAAAGGACGTAGATCTATGGATCCATGTGGACACATCATGACCTTGGATATAAGGGGTATTGGGAGACAACTAGAGGGAACTTCAGACTTCAGAGCTCCGTGAGGTTTGGAAAGTAGGTGAAGCTAGGAACCCTTGGAGGCTGCCAGTCCCGGAGTGACGTGGCACACCGACATTTTTATAACCCTAAATTTCACCACACATGCTTACCTGGCATCAAGCCAACTCGTATCCCTTCTTTGCCAAAAATCTGCTGAACAACTCTTTGAAAATCCTCTTGTGTAAAGGCCTACGTGCCCTAACCCATTACTGCATGCGTGTACACGCTGGTTGACTCACAACATCCCGCGTGTACCTACAAAATAATGAAAAAAGGAAAGTTGCCGACGGAACAAAAAGCTATGGGTGAGTTAATTGAAACTCCCGGCCATGCATGGCCGAGGGTTCATCCAAAAACCTAGCTCCTTCTAGCCTATAAAAGAAGGGGTAGGGGTACCATTTGGAAGAGGAAAAAATATAGCAAAGAAACTCTGCCCATTTATGTATTCCATTGTCCCAACCCTTTAGCCTTTCCTCATGCCAAAGGAGATTTAACGCAAAGCAGTTGAAGGACAGAATAAGAGGAGCCCAGGATCAGGTTCAAGGAGCGGTGGCCGGTCTCAGCTTTTGTAAGTTGACTCACTTTAAGTAATAAAGAGAATGCTTTTCCCGTCCCAATTCATGAACTGTCTATGGTTTGATTAGTTTATGTTTGATTTCTAACCCTTGAGTATAGAAGTAGCATGCATGCATAGTTGTTGTTTGTCTTGAGTGCAGGTCATCTTTGGAAGGAGCATTGCGAACAAGGAATCAAGCACAACGGAGGATCGACATCGAACGCTGGTAATAAGGTAGGTGGTCCTTTCCATGCATTTACTGAGAAAAGGGGATTTAAATCTTAGGATGTAGGTAAAAAAGTAGTTTCTATTCGTTCAAAATCTGCATGCAAAGTCTAAACTCTATTTGCTAGTCCTTAGGGTGTTTTTCCCAACAACAAAATTGGCGACCGTACTGGGGAGAATACTCTTTAGGGTTCCTGGATTTATTTAAGTTTTTTGGGTAGTTTAAAGACTAGGTTTTCTGTTTTTTTCTTTGCCAGTCTTTTCTTTTTCTGTAAGGTCTGAGCTATCAGGGAGTCTGGTTTTCCATACCAACTTTCCCTGACTTTTTCTTGACTGTATTTTTTGGGACACACATAGGTACACGCGGCCTGCATAAGGCCTGAACGCGTGTACCCGCGCCCTATCCTCTGATAGCCCGCGTGTGAACGCTAGATGCAGAGATACCAGTAGCATGTAGGAGTTCAGAGAACCTTAGAGGCAGTCCTCCTCTTCCCTGTTAGAATCACACATTCTCAGGGGGTTTTCTGGAATCCTGTCTGAGTCTTGTTTGCTAACAATCCTATCTCAGATTGTTTTTTTTTTTTTCTTATTATTTTTCCTTGCATTATTTGTTTTTCTGTTAGAAAGAGTATCCAAGCCTTCAAGGGATCCTGGTTATCAATACCAGAGGCATCTTCCTGGTATGGTCTGTCTTTTTTCATATTTTTTCTTAGAGTTTCGATATACACACGGCCTGTACAAGGTCAGCCCGGGTGTACATGCCCTCTGTCTCTGTTCAGCACGCGTTTGCACGCGTGCTGTTTGAGTGACAGTCACGTTCTTGTACATGCTACTTTTTGTTCAAGGTGGGACAGTCATCCCCTCCTTTGATAATAAGTATTCCTCTCAGGTGTTTGAATCTATGTTTGAACAGTCAATAGCTTAGGATTCATCTTACCCTTAGCCTGTTTTTTCTCAGTTAATAGTTGACAGAAAAATATAATATATATATATATATATATATATATATATATATATATATATATATATATATTTTATGGTTTTTAGACAAGCGTGAGAGTCATTGTTTTTTCAATTGCCTTTGTGTGATTCTTTAATCTGATTCTTTGCGATCTGTGCTTTAAGCCATAATTGTTTTTCTTGGTTTTTTGCTTGTCGGTATTTTCCCTTTTTTGCTTTCCTAGCACTTAAATAAATAAAAAAATCTCTTTTCATTTTCTTCTTTGGTTGAAGAGTGTGTTTCTGCATCATTAGCTAGGGAAAAGTCTTTTATTTCGTAAGTTTTTGCAGTTCACTTAGATCATAAGTAGCTCGTAGTCGAGTGAAATTCCTTTGAGTTTGCTGTCCAAAATCTTAGAAAAATTAAAAATCTTTCTTTGTGAAAAGTTGTTGAAATTTTGCATTCAGTAAAAGTTTTTTTTTGTTTCCAGCTTTTTCATTTATTTTTTGCTTTCGTCTTTTACACATCATCCGTTTCACCCTCATACCCCTTGACGTAAGACAAATCCATAAAAGCAATGCTAATTTTAAAATCTACTAGACTTTTATGTTTGTAGGGTTCACAAACTAGTTTAGGACTAGGGCCTTGGATTAGGTTGGAGAGGAAACTCTTCAAGGCCATTCAAAACCAAA
>ML777774.1:731508-742443 GCA_009831015.1 Picea engelmannii
TCGCTATATAGAGTTGTGTCCTCCACCGTTTGGTTATTCTTCCAAACATATGGAGAGTTTGCGTTGCCTCCTGCTTCGTAGACTTATGATTAACATATATGCTGCCTGAGTCTCATCACTTGTCGTGCTATTGTCCAAGGGAATTTTGTCACTAAGCCTGAGTCAGCCCCTCTGCAATATGTCTCTTGCCCACATACCTGACCATCCTGAACATCCAATCAAGTCCTTGTTCGAAATCATTGAAGCCTTCAGTCTGATCGTCAAGATTATCACGTTAATGACCGACGAGCCGTCGAAGACCTCTGGGTAGTGTAGTCGTACACTCATATTACGCTCCTACCCGAGTTTTGAAGATTTTGAAGTTGTTGCTCGAGCTCTGAAGATCTCATCTCTAGCCATTAGTCCGAATCAACTTCTGGAAGATGGATACTCTATATGTATATCTTTCTGATTTCGAGATGTAGCTCTGCTGTGTATTGTTCGCGACTACTCTTTATAGTTACTTGACATGGATCTATAGTGTATTTGATTGGTAGCCATGGTTCTATTTTATCCCGAGCATGGGTATGCCCGCCTCGGTGAGACATTTGTTATTTTGTAGACGACACCTCCTGGTTCCTAATCCTTGAGCTCAATCGTTCGGCACATAAGTAAAGATTGGTAATGTATTTCGGCCATCAGATGCTCTTCTGACCTCACACATTAGGGGGCATCTATTATAACCCTAAATTTCACCACACATGCTTACCTGGCATCAGGCCAACTCATATCCCTTCTTTTCCAAAACTCTGCTGAACAACTCTTTCAAAATCCTCTTGTGTAAAGGCCCACGCGCCCTAACCCATTACTGCACGCGTGTACACGCTGGTTGACTCACAACAGCCCTCGTGTACCTACAAAAGCATGAAAAAAGGAAAGTTTCCGACGGAACAAAATGATCCAGGTGGATATTGGTGGCCACCCACCTTTTCCAACTGGCTTGCCACCCACCTTTTCCAACTGGCTTAAAACAACTTTCTGACAATTTTGGCAATTTATTATTTTTAGCAGGTTTTAACTTCCGGGGCCATTTTGAGGGCCTAAATGAAGGTTTTTCGAGAGAGAGGTTCTCAATGATAGTTGAAGGCATGATTGATCCCCCAAAATGAATCTCCTCGACGATACCTTTCCAACGAGCTATCACACGCCTAAAACAGAGATCGTATGCAAAAGTTACGACCCCGGGAAGTTGATGCACCAACTTACCCAAACGGGGCCCACATGACTTTTGGCGCTTCATATCCTAGGGTTAGGTTTTTGGATGTCTAGGGTTTTTGGCATTCCGGTTTATTGTAAAAATGCCTTGAGAGCCTCATTGTAACCATCTTCTTGCGAATGCGAGTAGCCGTCACATCTCTTCTCAGAGATAAGCTGCCACCATTCTAGCGAGTCTTTCACTCTGTATTTTTACAGTCTCTGTACATTTCTCTCATTAATAGAAATTGTGTATTACTGTATATCTGTGTTTATGGTTGTATCTCCGATACATTTCTGTTATATTATTGAATATCTGCGATATCTCTGTGCATTTCTTTATTATATCTCCGATCTCATTTCGTGCCGAAAATAATCAGGATCAGTGGTATCAGAGCAGGCTGCTCTTGATTGTTTTTTTCAGTGCATGTCCCCGACGAGGTCCGAGTATAGAAAGTTGGGTCTCGAGATTGTCTCTCTTGAAGACAATCTCTCTCACACACCCAAGAAACCCTCAATGGTGGAAGAAAAGAAACTCGACGGAACAGACGATCCTATCAATCTGTTACTTGAGCAAGCTCTCACGTGACAGAGGGACGAAATGATGGAGAATTTTGCCCACATCCTTAAACGCCTGCCGATAGCATCAGGTGCATCTTCATCAAGCGACCACTTTGGAGGCACCTCTCCTTTCAAGGTACAAGTTAATTTCGATATTCCTATATTTGAAGGACAGATAGATACAGAAGCCCTAGAAAAATGGTTAACTATGCTAGAAGGTTATTTCTCTGTTCACAATTTTTCCGACAAAGAAAAGATCACCTTCGCACTCCTTAAATCTCTCCCTCATTTCAAACATTTGTGGGAAACTTACTGGGAACAAAGTTCTACAGAGGAGTCTGGAATATATGGGGCCGATCCCACTTGGGATTTTTTTGTGGATGCGATAAAGGAACAATATTACCCTATTGGAAACTATGAGGACCAGTACATGAGATGGACCACACTGCAGAAAGAGAGGGGCCAAGCAGTTCCAGAGTTCACCAATACCTTCCATACCTTGTGCACCAAGCTGGGTATCAGAGACTCCGAATGACATTTGGTTCTGAAATACCGTGGGGCTCCACACAGATACATCCAAACTGAAATGGATTTTCTAGACATCTCATCACTCGGTGCTGCCTATTGATATGTTGTTAAAATCGAGCAGAAATTTAAGCACCAGAACAAATGAGATTTTGTTTCTGCAAATCCACAAAAACCAAAGTATGACAAAGACACCCCTAACAAACAGTCTCCTGAAAAGCCACATGAAAAGAAGGGTCACGGGAAGACAAAGAAGGACACTGGAAAATGGTGCGATTTCCACAAAATCCCCTGGCACAACACCGATGAATGTCGCTCAAAACAGTCATTGGTGGCCAAGATCAAAGAGAAGGATCCAAACCCTGATTCAGAATCTAATTATGAAAATAATGGTAAAGGACAGATCATTGACGTAGACCCCACTGCTATTGTCGCGACCGCAACAATTCAACCAAAAGAACCAACAGATCCTGAAGAGGGGGAGCACCTTTTTCATTCACAGATGTGGGTGAAGGGGACCCCGCTGCATTTTATTGTTGATAGCGGAAGCCAGAAGAACCTCATCTCAGCAGAGGTCGTCAAATAGTTGGGATTTTCAACAACACCACACCCACAACCATACAACATCGGGTGGCTTCGGCAAGGACGAGATCTCCGTGTCAACCAATAGTGTCGATTGTCATACGACATCCAACCCTTCAAGGATGAGGTATTATGTGATGTTGCCCCACTGGATGTCTGTGATGTTCTCTTGGGCCAACCATATATGTGGAGGCACCATGCTGTTTATGAGTCTCGACCCCGTAGTGTCATTGTTACTTTGGGGGGTCATCTCTAGAGAATACCAGAGGTAGTTCCGACTACTGTTCCACCTAAAAAGTGTCGCAAGGTAGTATCTCATACTGCAAAATTCATCTTCTTGACAATCTGTTCAAAAGGAGAACAAAAGGACACTGCAACCACTACAGCCTTGCCCCAAGCACCTTCTATCCAACAGAAGCAGGTCGACAAGGCCACAACAAAGTGCAAAGATTCCTTCTACACATCATCCTCTCATGTATCTCAACTTGTTGAGCAGCCTCAACGACAACAAGTTCGTGACAGATTTCCACAAACTGAGCAGCGCGATGTCTCCAACAAGACAAGCATCTCACCAAGATGCAGATTCAACAAATGCTTTTCCCTCTCCCCCAAGAACTCAACGCAATGGAGACCATTGCTTCCTAAGGAGGGAGGATTGATCCAGGTGGATATCAGTGGCCACCCACTTTTTCCAACTGGCTCAAAACAACTTTTTGGCAATTTTGGCAATTTACTATTTTTAGCAGGTTTTAACTTCCGGGGCCATTTTGAGGGCCTAAATGAAGGTTTTTCGAGATAGAGGTTCTCAATGATATCCAAAGGCATGATTGAGCCCCCAAAATGAATCTCCTCGATGATACCTTTCCAACGAGCTATCACACGCCTAAAACAGAGATCGTATGCAAAAGTTACGACCCCAGGAAGTTGATGCACCAGCTTACCCAAACGGGGCCCACATGACTTTTGGCGCTTCATGTCCTAGGGTTAGGTTTTTGGATGTCTAGGGTTTTTGGAATTCCGGTTTATTGTAAAAAGGCCTTGAAAGCCTCATTGTAACCATCTTCTTGCGAATGCGAGTATCCGTCACATCTCTTCTCAGAGATAAGCTGCTACCATTTTGGCGAGTCTTTCACTCTGTATTTTTACAGTCTCTATACATTTCTCTCATTAATAGAAATTGTGTATTACTGTATATCTGTGTTTATGGTTGCATCTCCAATACATTTATGTTATATTATTGAATATCTGCGATATCTCTATGCATTTCTTTATTATATCTCCGATCTCATTTCGTGCCGAAAATAATCAAGATCACAAAAAGCTATGGGTGAGTTAACTGAAACTCCCGGCCATGCATGGCCGAGGGTTCGTCCAAAAACCTAGCTCCTTATAGCCTATAAAAGAATGGGTAGGGGTACCATTTGGAAGAGGAAAAAATATAGCAAAGAAACTCTGCCCATTTACGTATTCCATTGTCCCAACCCTTTAGCCTTTCCTCATGCCAAAGGAGATTTAATGCAAAGCAGTTGAAGGACAGAAGAAGAGGAGCCCATGATCAGGTTCAAGGAGCAGTGGCCGGTCTCAACTTTTGTAAGTTGACTCACTTTAAGTAATAAAGAAAATGATTTTCCCGTCCCAATTCATGAACTGTCTATGGTTTGATTAGTTTATGTTTTATTTCTAACCCTTGAGTATAGAAGTAGCATGCATGCATAGTTGTTGTTTGTCTTGAGTGTAGGTAATCTTTGGAAGGAGCATTGCGAACAAGGAATCAAGCACAACGGAGGATCGACATCGAACGCCGTTAATAAGGTAGGTGGTCCTTTCCATGCATTTACTGAGAAAAGGGGATTAAAATCTTGGGATGTAGGTAAAAAAGTAGTTTCTATTCTGTCAAAATCTGCATGCAAAGTCTGAACTCTATTTGCTAGTCCGTAGGGTGTTTTTCCCAACAATAGACATCACCTAGGGTGACGTGGACCCCTATCCGGTATGCCACTTCTCACCCTGATTTGTGCTTCTTACAGACCCTAAATTCCATTAGAACGTGACACGCGCCACCCTCTAATGAGGACATGTGTCACCTCTGGCCTTTGTCGTGTGTCATTCCCCTAATGTATGAGTGCTCGACCAAACATTGGTGGAGTACCCAAGACTCAGAGAGTTCGGGACTTTGGAAATATTAGGAGGCTGGGATGTTGGGGCTAAATCAACTGAAGGGATGAACCCACCTATTCTTGTCTTTGCGTTTAATGCATCACCAAGTGTAAGTGGGGACCCTTCGGGAGTCCGAGACTCCAGAGGATTGGGGTGAAATTTCATAGATAAGCCGAAAGGCTCGAAGTCCGGAGCCACGTGGTGAGATTTTGGGCTCCTTCGAGAGTTCAGGATTTTAGGACTCCAGAGGATTTGCGTACAGAAAGGAAAAAGGGGTTTTCAGTGCCGAACACCAAAACTCCTCTCTAGATTATGTGTTCAAATAGGATCGAGTCCCGTTGTTGCATTGAATGGTGGATGGACTTCTGCTGTGGATGTAGGAATTTGGAGACAATACGAATGGGATGGAATCATGTGCGTGACACATGGCCCTCAACTGATAACAATCAAAGAGATTCGGAAAACCATAAGATGTAATCTAGAGCTTGAATTTGAGCATGGAGAAAGTGGTTGGAAATATCTTGACAAGCAGAAGGTGATGGAGATCTCGAGAAGAGGATTCAATATGATGGAGGAAAGTGAAATTTTGATGCCCCATCCCTAAAAAGGTATTTAAGGGGTTGGGTGTGTTATAAATTCGTATCAGAGCATGGCAACAACACTCGACCTGCTTGGGCTTACGAAAGAGTCAAGTGATTATTTTCTTTCTTAGAAAACTTTAAGGGAGAGGGCACCCTGCCCTATCCTATCTAGCAAAGCATGATTCAAGCATAGGCCTGGATGGGATGGAGAATAGTCATAAGACTAGTTTACCAAGTCTAAGATGAGCTTGTTGAGAATATTACTACCGTACGAAAATTGTCTGCATAAGTTCCTTGAGGAGAAGGATGTAGATTAACATTCAATTGGGATTTTACCCAACAAGATTGAACCCTACTAGACTATGCAGAAGAATACTATAATTTCTTTTGGGAGATGATAGCCAATCCTACAAAGTGGGATTATGACAAGGGGAATTAGTTAAAAAGAAAAAAAAAACTTGGATGCAATGGCATAAACCCGTTTTAAGGAATGCCTCAGTACATAGGGAAAATTGATTGAATAGGTGGTAGTAATTGCCTAAAACATGGGCTTAATGAAGCCTCTGTTAATTAAAAGTGTTGATTAAATGAAGGATCTGTCATTGGGAGTACAATCCTCCATGTCCATAGGCCTTATGGAAGTAGGTGAGATCATCCTGCTTGAAATGTCATAACGAAAAATAACTTCCCACTGAGATAAACCCCCCTTTATAAAATAAAAGAAGTCATGGAAGAAGTGAAATGAGATGAGAAAGTTCAAAATCTCATGGTTGTGCTAAAATAGTGTGAATACCCATTAACTAAGGGTAGGTCTATGCATGAAAATGCAAGAGGTAAGTGAGTGGAACCTGTCTGCATTGTAGACATGGCTATAATGCTTGGTGCACAAAGATATGCTGAAATGCATATCGCAAGGATAGAGCATGCATATGACATGCACATATATACTTATTATAGTTTGTCATTGAATGTAAAATATGTGATCATGTGGTTAGTGATGATCTGACTATGGCAACATAAGTAAAAGGTTGATGATGTTGAGTACATAGTGCCTTGTGAGGACAAGATAGAGTGGTTAATGAAAGGTTGATCCTGAATGTGGTAAAATAAGTGTTGGGGCACTTCTAGATGCCCAATGGGTCAGATTGACATCCAGTGGTGGATGGTAGCCATATAAATATGGTTTGGTATACTTAAATCCTAGTGAGGGGAATCTAGAAAAGGATTTCCTTGATCGAAAGGTTTGTTGATCAAGACCAGTTGGAAGCTAGATTAGTTGTTTTGTTACCATGGGCATAGTTATAATTACCCAAATTGTATTTATGAGTTGGGAAATGATTTATGGAAGCTGAGGCAAGAGTTTTTTTCTTGCTAGTTGTTATTGTGTAGACAAGGAAACATAGTTATGACTATCTCTGTTCAACTGCCAGGTGGATATCATGTGAATGACTACAAGTTCAAAACCAAGAGGGAAGCTCAATGTTGAATATCCCTATGGAACTTGTCCTGAGAATGGCAGTAGGATCCTTTGGAGAAGGATCTGAAAGTTTGGTATGTCCATGAAGGACATGGAAAGGGTGCAAGCAATGAGCTTGCATGATGAATGTTTAGCTATGTCTGTATATGCTTGAGTGCATGAATTTGATGCATTGTGAGGTTGCTTGATATTAAGGCCAAACATATATGAATGAATGATATTAAATGTGCAAGTGATGCACATATATGATGAAGGAGTAAATGATCAAGAATCCTCTATTATCATGATAAAATGAAACATGATTATGCCTTTGAGGATTGCATGAGAATGATTATGAACAATGATGAGTTGAATGGTTTCAAAGTAAAGATGCATGTTTATATTCCTTATGGAATACTGAGAATTGAGGAGTGGACTGCAAGTATATATATGAGAATCCTGGATTACATTCTAAAACAAAATGTATGAGTGGAAGACTAACAAATAAATGTTGACCATTCTCATAACCATATGGTAATGTGTAGAATTCACATGTTCATGATTCATTGTGAACAAAAGGTTTGTTGTTGTAGCATGTTGATTTACCAAGAATTTTGTGGTGAACCTAACCAAGACTGCTCAAGGAACATAGCATGGAGCTCACGATAAGAAGTAGATAGCATACACAAAGAAGGAGAAAAGGAGGAACACTTTTCTCACACTAAGAACTCTGAATTATTTAACAGAATTGTAAGTCTTAGAAGAGCAGTTGTGGGAACAAGTACAACTATAAAAAGGGAGAATGAATAAATAAGCATATTTAAATGAATAGGCTTGGTTAAGCCATGATAAGTAAAGGTAGTGAGGCCTTGGAAAATAACTCAGTTGGACTGAAAGTCCAGGGCAGTGTAGAAGAAATTAGAGTTGTTGAGAAAGACAACTACCAATGATGGACAACCTCAAGCAGAGGATGACTATGAGAAGGTTGTTGTTAAAATATTGTTGAAGGGACTCTAAAAAGTCCCCATAAAGCACCACTGATGAGGTAATATCAGAGAGGGTGCTAGAATCCAAAGTAGGTATAAAAATGTTCATACCTATGTGGCATAAGGTGCAAAGCAATTGGTAAGAATTCCTTCTGAAAAGATTTCATTATCTTAGAGATATGCAAATAATTTTTGGGTGGATGACTGTAAGCCATTGCTACCCAAGCGGGGTAACATTCAAGAAAGAATAAAATATAAACAATAGAGAGAGGACGTATATGTCAGACAAGGATGAGTTATAATCCTTACAAGAAAGTGCATGGGTAAGGAGCACCATGGGTACAATGACCATTCTAGGGAGATTGGGGATAAATGTGCTCATAGTTAACATGTTGCATGAGATGCATTGAGGAAATGCATGTTTGCATAGGAGGACACACAATAGATTTCCCATTAAGGAAGGATGACCTTCCAATACTCTACTTGAATTGTAGAGGTGTTAAAGAAAAGGAAAATTTGGTTCTCTATGAGTGTTGGAACCCTAGTTACTACTGAAGGAAGAATGCTTGGGTTTAAGAGAAACTTTTAGTTTCATATGTGCTGGTTGGGGATCATGATTATCCTGTAGCAGAAAGCATAATCCTGCTATAAGAGTAAATGAGAATGATTAAACCCTATGGTGAAGAGGTTGGTTGAGCTCCAATACCCCATGCTAAAATTCCTATCATTAAGTGTGGCAAACTTGAACCCAGTATACAGGGTACACTGAGTATGAGTGTAGCCATGAATAGTGGCATGTGGATTAAAGTCATTTCAAAATTAAATTGCATTGGAAAATTTAGTGTGCTGAAAGGATGCATACATAAATGATAATGTATTCTTTTTCCTTTTACCCTTGAATAGATGAAAATGACTTGGACTGTTAGTATGCATAGTTTTCAAAATATAATGTGTAGGAAAACTAACACTTTGTTTGGCTGAGGAATGTTGAAAATTGCAGGAAGAAAAGGGTCTTGGATATGGAAATATTGTAAGCCCATAAGGAAGACCAATTGCATGTTGAGATAAACTGCTATGGGGAGGAAAGTCCCATACTTGTGAATCTGGTTCCCGTGCAGAACATATTTGAAAATAGATGGAGAATGTGGAAATCCATGGGTAACATATTTGCAAGAAAATTATGAATTTAAAATTGATGATAATTTCTCATAATTTCTGTATACCTGTGATACAGGTGAGATGAAAAAGATATGTCTAGGGAGGATAGATGAAGGCTGTCAAGATGGAAAGCATAAAAGAGGCTTCTGTTGAGACACGAGAACCCTATGATAAGCCATAATCACCTTAGAACATGTTGTGTTGTGGTAACACAAGCTGAAGGGACACCTCGGAAGAGCAAGTCTGAGGGATGCCTCGACTGTAAGGCTCAATGAAGTCTTTAGAAATCTTCTTGTGCGAGAAATCCTTGGCAAGGAAATATGGATCACCTGAGGGACTATATAGCATAGAAGGGGATGCTTGAGCCTGGGCCTGGAGGGTGAGTGACAACAAGGAAGAAGGGACTTTGATAATTCTCATACACTATTGATTGGGATCATGCACACAATGGGTATGTCCAGGAAAAAAAAAGTGAGCCAAGATAACAAGATATCCATGTGGATGCGAATCCACAAACTACAAAGATAAGTATTGTGCTAGATTTTGAAAATTTTCCTCTTGAATTTTTCACTACAATAAAATGTTTTCACATGAAATTGTGATTAATATGCTTGTTGCCCAAGATTATTGAAGGCATGTGATGAAGGCCAAGAGTCTAGAAAGGACCTGACCAAGAAAGAGGATCAAGGTTGCTGAATCAACTGAATGACAAAGGCATGACAAGTGCTACTGAGAAAGAACAACGAGGACAATGTTCCTTTTAAGGGGGAGGGGATTATAATGCCCCTGTTTCCCCAAGCTTGTAATTAATCATTAATTATGATCACCATGCTATGACATGTGTACAATGTAAATGTATTTTGTTTAGATTGACAATGAATGATCGTGGGGGTGAAGCCTTGAAGTACTAGCCGTGATATCACTAGAGGAAAGAGCGAGGAAATATCAGAGAGTGTTCATTATGTCAAAATGACCCAAATTCTCTTTGTTAAAATAATAAGCCTCATCCTGATCCCAAGGAGAAATCAGTTAATGAAAAAAGGATTGGTGGTTGAACAATCAACTACCCCCTTAAATGGAAGCATGGAGGGTCTGGTTGAAGAGAGAGAAAGCTATCAACCTAAAGTACCACAGAGGGAAGTTTTTCCTGTAGGCTCGGACTGACCCGAGTTTCATTTTGATAGAAGGAACAAGACATGTCAAAAAATTTCCTAGAGAGGAGAAAGGCATGCAAGAATACACACGAAGACAAAAAAGAAGGAGACACACTGAGAGAGGGAATGTGTGACCCAGATATGAAAAAGAAAAGAGGAAGAACATGTAAGGCTCTCAAGCTGAGAAGAAGAACAAGAAGCTTGATAAAATGTTATGGTTTTTGGAGAGAACAAGAGAAAGGATCTCCGAGGAATTGCAGAAAATGTGAAATGAGCAGAATATCGCGAGCTTGATGCTGAGGGAGCATATGATAAACCTTGCAGAGGATGTGACAGAGAGAGAGAGAGCCTCTGAGAAATTGCAAATGTTCCCTAGTGATATCATGGCTTGGCACGGGGTTGGTGTTGTTGGGTATTCTACCCTACAGACTAATAAGCTAGGGCTCTAAACTTATACGCAGAAAATGACCCTTAAGACTTAACTTTTGACCTTCTACCCGAATCTGAAACCTCTTTCTTCACATGCATACAAGAGAAGAATA
>ML777774.1:742543-769169 GCA_009831015.1 Picea engelmannii
GTTGCTTGTTTTTAAGTGGTTTTTGAGGAATTACTCAGCATGGCTTTGGCTAGGAAGAGGCATGAATTGGCCTGATGCCAGGTAAACCTGTATGGTGCATTTTAGGGTTATAACAGTTGGCTAGAATGCTAAGAATCAATGCCTATGAGCCTATGGTTGAGTGGAAATGTGAACACCCATAGTCAGTTGGTTGGCTATCAACCGTAATAGATAATTATTCCATAGACTCTGTAAACTTGAATTTAAATGTCCAATTGAATGCTTGTATTTTCTTTGTATAGATACATCCTTGATATCTAGGGATGATGGTATACAGTTTGGATGTTAGATCTTTGTGACTCTCGTAGTCTAGTTGATCGAATATTTTGAGGTGGGGTTAACTGGAATTCTTAAGCCCTGCCGACCCCTCAAATTTTACCTTTGTGGGAATATTGAGTTTGAACTCTGTGGAAGGAGGGTGCCTCCTTCAGACCTTTCACCTATATGACTGAGGGCTCATGCCCATAACCTTAACAAATTCATGGCCAAGAGTTAAGCGTGTAGCCCAAGAGAATTTTCGGAGGATCCATATGACCAAGGTCTGGGAACCCTGCGCTAGTCTGAAAGGAGCTAAGCTCTTATTGGCTTTGGAGGTCCAAAAGTTCGAAACTCCGTGATGCTATAACCTTACAACCGCCAAAACTCCCGAATGCTGGAGTCATGAATTAATGTGAGCCGTGGATCCAAGGATCCTTCAGGACCCTTCTTAACCATCCAATCAAATAGTGTAATAGGGCTCCAACAAAGCCCTACTTTGGGAGTAAAATGAAACCTACATGACTCAACTCCCAAATGCCGGAGTTGTGAAGTATCGTGGGCCATCAATATTCGGATCCTTTGGCATCCCTCTCAGTCGTCTCTTTGTGGGGATGCGTGTATCACGTTGGGAGAATGTGGGGGTCCACATGTCGAGCAATGGTGATTCCATGTGTGGTGTCTTTGTGGTAGAGCAAAAAGATGTCAATGACTTGAGGCATGTGCCACGTATCTTGCAACATGTTTCAAGCTAACATCTGTCCCTCTAAGAGTGGCCTAATACTAAGACCAAGGGACCCTTGAGCTAGAGTCACGAGCCATTGATATGAGGACATGTCAATATCTCTCCTCATTGTTGGATCTAAGACTATGGACAACCTGGCTTTGACCACTCCGAGAGAAAGGGAGTGTCGAGCGAGGAAAACCCCCGAACACTGAAGTCGTGAAACGATGAGGGCCAATGACTGACTGTGGGGGTGAATCCTTGATGTACTAGGCATGCTATCACTAGAGGAAAGAGAGAGGGAACAATATAGAGGGTTCATTATGTCAAAATGACCCAAATTATCTTTGTTAAAATAATATGCCTCATGCTGATCCCAAGGAGAAATCAGTTAATGGAAGAATGGCTGGTGGTTGAACCATCAACTACCCCCTTAAATGGAAGCATGGAGGGTTTGGCCAAGGAGAGAAAAAGATGTTATCCCAAAGTATCACAGAGGGTAGTTTTTCCTGTAGGCCTAGACTAACCCGAGTTTCCTTCTGAAAGAAGGAACATGACAGGTCCAAAACTTTCCTGAAGAGGATAAAGGCGTGCAAGAATACACACAAAGACAGTCAAGAAGGAGATACACTAGGAGAGGGAATGCTTGACCCAGATATGCAGAAGAAAAGAGGAAGAGCGCGTGAGGCTCTCAAGCTGATAAGAAGAACTAGAAGCTTGATAAGCTATTTTGGTTACTGGAGAGAACAAGAGAAAGGATCTCTAAGGAATTGCAGAAAATGTAACATGAGCAGAAGATCACGAGCTTGATGCTGAGGGCACATCTGATAAACCTCGCAGAGGTTGTGACATAGATATAGAGCCTCTAAGAAACTACAAAGGTTCCCCAGTGATATCATGGCTTGGCACGTGGGTGGCTAGAGTGCGAAGAATGAATGCCTCTAAGCTTATGGTTGGGTGGAAAGGGAAACACCCATAGTGAGTTGGTCGACTATCAACTATAATAGATAATTATTCCATAGACTCTGTAAACTTGAATTTAAATGTCTAATTGAATGCTTGTATTTTCTCTATATAGATACATCCTTGATATCTAGGGATGGTGGTATACAGTTTGGATGTTATATCTTTGTGACTCTGGCGGTCCACAGGACCGAATATTTTGAGGTGGGGTTTACTGTAATGCTTAAGCCCTGCCGACCCCTCGAATTTTACCTTCACAGGAATACTGAGTTCAAACTCCGTGGAAGGGGGGTGCCTCCTTCATACTTTTCATCTGTGTGACCGAAGGCTCATGCCCACAACCTTAAAAAATTCACGGCCAAGAGTTAAGTGTGTAGCCCATGAGAATTTTTGGAGGACCCACATGACCAAGGTCTGGGAACCCTGCGCTAGTCCGAAAGGAGCTAAGCTCTTATTGGATTTAGAGCTCTGGGAGTTCGAAACTCTAGGATGCTATAACCTTACAACAACAAAAACTCCTAAATGTTGGAGTCACGAATTAACGTGAGTCATGGATCCAAGGATTCTTAGAGAACCTTCTTAACTATCCGATCGAATAGTGTAATAGGGATTTGACTAAGCCCTACTTCGAGAGTAAAATGAAATCTCCATGACTCAACTCCTGAATGCTGGAGTTGCGAAGTATTGTGGGCCATCTATATTCAAATCCTTCAGGATCCCTCTCAGTCGTCTGTTTGTTGGGATTCACATATCGAGTCGGGAGAACGTGGGGGTCCACATGTTGAGCGATGGTGATGCCATGTGTGGAAAATTTGTGGTAGTGCAAAGAGATGTCAATGACTTGAGGCATATGCCACGTATCTTACCAATAGGTTTCGGGTTGACAGGTGTCCCCCTAAGATTGGCCTAATATTGAGACCAAGGGACCCCTGAGCTAGATTCGCAAGCCATTGATTTGAGGACGCGTCAGTATCTCTCCTGACCGTTGGATCTAAGACTATGGACAACTTGGCTTTGACCACTTTGAGAGAAAGGGAGTGTCAAGCAGGGAAAACCCTCAAACACCGAAGTTGCGAAATGACGAGGGCCGTCGATCCATAGGAGCTTCGAGGCCTCTCGTGACCGTTTGATCTAGACAACGGTCAGCCCGACGTTGACCACTCCGGGAGTAAGAAGGGAATCACACAACAGATTTATCGAACACTGAAGTTATGAAGTAACAAGGGTCGTAGATCTAGGGATCCACGTAGACACATCATGACCCTGTATATAAGGGGTATTGGGAGACATCTAGTGGAAACTTCAGACTTCGAAGCTCCGAGAGGTCTGGAAAGTAGGTGAATCTAGGAACCCCCAGAGTCTGCCTATCATGAAGTGACGTGGCACACCGATGTCACCTATGGTGATGTGGAACCCTATTCGGTACGACATGTGTCACCCTAATTTGTGCTTCTTACAGTCCCTAAATGCCATTAGAACATGACACGAGCCACCCCTTGATGAGGACACGTGTTACCCCTGGCCTTTGTCGTGTGTCATTCCCCTAGTGCATGAGTGCTCAGCCAAAAGTTGGTGGAGTACCCGAGACTTCAGGAGTTCGAGACATCAGAAATATTGGGAGGCTAGGACATTGGGGCTAAATCAACCAAAGGGCTAGACCCACCTATTCCCGTCTCCATGTTTAATGCGTCACCACATGTCAGTGGGGACCCTTCGGAAGTCCGAGACTTCGGGACTCTGGAGGATTGTAGTGCAGTGTTGTAGATAAGTCGAAAGGCCTGAAGGTAGGAGCCACATGGTGATATTTCAGGCTCCTTTGGGAGTTCGGGACTCCAGAGGATTTGCACGCAGAAAGGAAAAAGGGGCATTCAATGCTGAAGCACTGAACGCCGAAAGTCCCCTCTAGCTTATGTGTTCAAAGAGGATCGAGTCTTGCCGTTGCATTGGACAGTGGATGGAATTCCACTGCGGATGTAGGAATTTGAAGACTATATGAATGGGATGGACTCACGTGGGCGCCACGTGGCCCTCGACCGATAACAACCGAAGAGCTTTGGGAAACCATAACTTGTAATCCAGTGCTCGAATTTGAGCTTGGCGATGGTGGTTGGAAATCTCTTGAAGAGCAGAAGGCGATGAAGACCTCGAGAAGAGGATTCGAGATGATGGAGGAAAGAAAAAATTTGATGCCCCATCCCTAAAAAGGTATTTAAGGGGTTGATTGTGTTACAAATTGGTATTAGAGCATGGAAATGACACTTGGCCTACTTGGGCTCACGAAAGAGCCAAGTAATTATTTTCTTTCTTACAAAAATTTAAGGGAGAGGGCACCCTTCCCTACCCTATCTAGCAAAGCATGATTCAAACACAAGCCTAGATGGGATGGAGAATAGTCATAAGACTAGTTTACCAAGGCTAATATGAACTTGTTGAGAATATTACTACCGTACGGAAATTGTCTCCATAATTTCCTTGAGGAGAAGGATGTAGATTATCATTCAGTTGGGATTTTACCCAACAAGAATGAACCCCACTAAACTGTGGTAGAAGAAGACTATCAATTCTTTTTGGAGATGATATCCAGTCCTAAAAAGTGGGATTATGCCAAGGGGTATTAGTTAAAAGCAAAAAAACAAACAAACTTGGATGCAAATGGCATAAACCTGTTTTAAGGAATGCTTGAGTCCAGAGGGAAAATGGACTGAAAAGGTGGAAGCAATTGCCTAAAAAATGGGCTTAATGAAGCCTCTCTTAATTAAAAGTGTTGATTAGATGAAGGATCTGGCATCTGGAGTACAAGCCTCCATGTCTAGAGGCCTTACGGAAGTAGGTGAGATCATCCAACTTGAACTGTCATAACTAAATAGAACTCCCCACTGGGACAAACCCCCCCTTGTAAAATAAAAGAAGTCATGGAAGAAGTGGAATGACACGAGCAAGTTCAAAAGGTCATGGTTGTGCCAAAACAATGTGAATCCCCATTAACTAAGGGTAGGTATATGCATGAAAATGAAAGAGGTAAGTGAGTGGAACTCGTCTGCTATTAGGATATTTAGACACTTAGGAGTTAGTTAAGATCTACTTGGTCTAATGTGCCGTTAGGTAAAATTGTGTTTCCTAGTGTGCTTCTTTAGTATGCATTTGTAGTTAGGAAATCCGACGGTCACGATATGTTCCCAACATAGAGTGATCCAACGGTTCATACTCTCCTCGATCTTAATGACCATTGATCAGTGGCTTAACACCCTATTGGTCCATGATCTCTATTTAAATAGGATGGAGGGTCATTTTTCGATGATTGATTGTGATAAAATCTCTTGTAAAATCTCTTTGTAATCTTTTTCTTTTGCATTAATAAATTGCTCCAAGTGGCCACGTTGGCTGGGGCCGTGGATGTTTCCCCGTAGGGTTTTACCACATGAAAACATCAATGTGTTGATATTTGATTTGGTTATGTGAGTGGTTACTGGAGGCTTTCGTCCTCTGTTGGAATACCTGTGTTTTTGAACATGGTATCAGAGCCTGTTTGAAGACTCGCTCCTATAGTAGATCGAGATCCTGAAGCTGAGTTGCCTCATATCCATTTTCTAGGCTGAGAGGACTATTCCATTGCATCTGAAGCGCTCATTTCATTCAGGAACACTTTTTGTTTCACTCGAAAATGTTTACGTTTTCCCAAGATACGACCATTTCAGTCAGATCCGGAGGTATAAAGTCTGCATACACATTTTAAAATTTTTTTGCAGAGTATTATTTTGGTTTTTTATTATTTATTTCCAGGTTTCTAATATTTTATGTCTACGTATGCTCTTTTCCCCGTGCCTTGTGTGATCTCAACAAATCAGAAATAGATAGGAAAAGGTGCATCTTTCGGGTAAGCTAACCGAGATCTAACCCTTGCTGTCATTGAGAAGCAAATTTTTTTTCTTGTGTGAAAAGAGTTTTTTTTGAGCATGCTCTCCAACAACAACAACAACCCTCTTCCTAAAAAATACAATATGTTTTGCTAGACTATTTGGTTAAAAGTTTCCTTATTAAGTAAGAGGTCTTGAGTTCAAGTCTATCTTTTGTTACTTTTTTTTGAAAAAGTTCATGCTCAAATTGTAAAGTGTATTTCACTTCAAGTATGAAAGTGAATCACTATCAATAGCTTTAATATTTTATTTTAGAGTTATTTATTTTGCATGTAGCTTTTCTTTTATAAAGTAACTTCATTGTAAAAGTGATCCCCACTTCTCTTTATAAAAATGGGCCACTTCATAAAGCAACCTACACTATCACTTGGTCTCTTGGTTAACATTTATGCCTTTTTTTAAAAAGGGCATAACTCTCACTTCCGAAGTCCGTTTTTAGTGCCATTTTTTTTAAAAATCGCATAACTTTTTGAGCTCTTTCCATCCATATCATCAGTTTCGGTTTTTAAATCCATATTATCTGCATATTTAATATGGATTCTACAAGTAATCTCTTGCTTACCAGCAACAACTACTTCAAATGGAAATCTCATATGGAAGATTTATTAAGAGGTAAAGTCTTGTACCAGATTAACCTGGGAAAGGAAAAAACACCCAATAATGATGATAAGAAAGTCAAATGGGCTAATAGGAGTGACGAAGCACGCAGACTAATTGGAATCTCCATTTCTCCTGATTTAAGGTTCCAAATTAAATAAATTGATGACCCCCATGAAGCTTGGGAAAATATTGAATCTGTGTTTGGTAAACTCAATATTGTTCGAGCACAACAGTTAGAAAATCAAGTAATGACCTTAAGTCCAAGTGATTTCTCTTGCCTTGGAGACTAGCTGTATAAGTTTAAAACACTCATAATTTTATGTGAGGAATGTGAGATAGACATGGAGGAAGAGCGTTGGATCTATCTTATTTTTTCTAAGCTAGGTAGTGCATATTCTGTGTTTGTATCTACTTTTTATGCCATGAGAGAGGCTCTAGGGAAAGATTATCAAAAACCCACTCTTGAGTCCTTTTGTGCTGATTTAATTAGAGAGGAAGATAAACTTATACAACTTGGAGTGATCAACACTGCAGGTACCTCCAACAAAGTCTTAGTTTCCCAACAAAAAGATAAACCCAAGTATCCCAAGAAGCAACATCCTCGCTACAAAAAAAAGCAACATAAGGGTCCCAAACCCACTCAGATCACTTCAGCGCCTAATGGTGACAAAGGAGCAAAGTATAAAAATAAGAAGACTGACAGACATTGCAACTTTTGTGATAAATATGGTTATGATGAGTCCAAATGTTTCAAGAAGATGGTAGCTTTAGAAGCAACGATGAAGAAGAACAACATCAATATTGATTCTACTTCTTCTTCTTCTTCTCATGGACATGCACTTTCTTCTTATGGTTTCTCCTTCGATACAACTTCTACTTCTTCTTCTGATGAGTGGATTATTGATTCAGGAGCATTTTATCATATGGCTAAGGATAAAGAAATATTTTCTTCTCTAAATAAATGTAACACCAAGAAAATATTTGTTGGTGATGATAGATCTCTTAGTGTTGTAGGATCTTGAACATTTCAAGTAGATAATGGTCATTTCAATGATGTATTATGTGTTCCAAGTCTTTCTTGTAACCTTCTATCAATATATCAAATCACTCATTCAGGTGAAGGTAAAACCGTAGAGTTTTCACCTCACCAAGTTGTAATCAAGGATCTAAAATATCCTAAGCATGTTCTTGCAAATGGAATCGCTGATGATATTACCAGGTTGTACATGTTTGATAACTTTGGGTCATCATCTTTTTCATCAGTTTTTGTTTCTCAGAGCGATGACTTGAGAAAACTTTGGCATGAGCAGTTTGGTCATCTAAACTATCGCTCATTGCAACAACTATGTAATCAACATATGGTGACTGGTCTTCCTCTTGTTTCATGCATATATGGTGTTTGTGCCGGTTGTGTTCTCGGAAAACATCATCGAGACAATTTTGACAAACGTGCCTCTTGGCACACCTCAGGCCCTTTGCATCTTGTTCATAGTGATTTGTGTGGTCCACTTTCTTCTCCTTCTTTTTCTGGATGCAATTCTTTCTTAACTTTCATTGATGATTTTTCCAGACGTACTTGGGTTTACTTCTTAAAACTTAAGAGCGAAGTTTTTGGCCTACAAGGTCCTTGTAGGAAATAAATATGGACATCAAATTCAAAAGTTAAGAACAGATAATGGAGGCGAATATGTGAACAATAATTTTACAAGTTACTGCACTACACATGGCATCCAAATGCAACACACTGTTCCATTTACACCACAAAAAAATGGTGTTGCTGAGAGAAAGAACCACACATTAAAAGAAATGGATAATTGTATGATCCCATCTAAGGGATTAAGTCTAAAGTATTGGGCGGAAACAATAAACTGTGCAAATTACATAGTCAATCACACTCCCACAAATACTCTTAAAAATATAACACTGGAAGAAGCTTGGACTAAAATTAAACTAGTTGTAAGTCACTTCCGTGTATTTGGTAGTATAGCATGGGCTCACATTCCTGATGAGAAAAGGAAAACATTACAACCTAAAGTGAGAAGTGTATATTTTTTGGTTATTCTGAAGATGTCAAAGGTTACAGACTTCTTCAACCACATTGTAATGAAATTATTATTAGAAGAGATGTTAAATTTGATGAAAATATCTTGGCCTGCAAGCCTAATTCGACATTTTTGCCTTCTTTGGCCTGCGAGCCTAATTTGGCGGTTGTTCCTTCTTCGGCCTGCAAGCCATCTTCGACATTTGTGCCTTCTTCTGTTCTGGTTTCTTCTTTAGATGATGATAGTTAGGATGAAAATCCACCTCCGCCTTCTCACCTTCTTCCAGATGAGTCCTTTGAACCTGAACTAACACTAGCTCCACCACTTCCTAGATGGGTCCGTTCACCACGAGAAGCAACTGGTGATCTTGTCAGTGATCCTTCAGATCAACGTCGAACATACTCATAGTTCCAGTGAGCCTCTTCTCTTTTGACTCAAGTTTCAGAAACTCATGATCTAGAGACATTTGCAGAAGCTTCAGGTCATTCAGATTGGGATACAACAATGAATGAAGAGTATCATTCTTTAATGACAAATGATACTTGGGATCTTATACCTCTTCCAAAAGGAAGAAAACTTGTCAGATGTAAATGGGTCTACATAACTAAGCATGCATCATATGGAAGTTTTGAAAGACACAAGGGCCAGTTAGTTGCCAAAGGATTTTCCCAAGTTGAAGGAATTGACTATAATGAAACCTTTTCCCCTGTAGCCAAAATGAATTCCATCTGCCTTGTTCTTTCCCTTCCTGCCTCACATAAATTGGAGGTCCATTAGATGGATGTTAAACCCACCTTCTTTCACGAAGATTTGAAAGAAGAAATCTACATGGAACAACCTCCTGGCTATGTCCAAAATGACTCTAGCCTTGTTTGTCGCCTTAAGAAATCTCTTTATGGTCTCAAGCAAGCTCCCTGAGCTTGGTATGCCAAAATGGACAACTTTCTTATTGCCACTGGATTCTCTAGATACCATTCTGATCCTAATGTCTATACCAAGAAAGTAGAAATCCATCTCATAATCCTTTTCCTTTATGTTGATGATCTTATCCTTACTTTTAGTGACTCAAAACTTTTAAACCATGTGAAAATCAGCCTTAAGAAGAAATTTGAAATGACAGACTTAGGCTTTTTGCACTATTTCCTTGGCCTCCAAGTTTTGCAAACCAATGAAGTTATTTTTCTTTCCCAGTCTAAGTATGCTTGTGACCTTCTTCGTCTCTTTCATATGGATGATTGTAAACCAATCCCTTCTCCCTTCCAGTCTAGAGTCAAGCTTACTACCACCTGTACTTCTCCCAAAGTTGATGCCACCCTATACCGTTAGTTAGTTGGTAGCCTCTTATACTTGACTCATACCCGTCCTAATCTTTCCTTTGTTGTTGGTCTTGTTGCCCGATATATGAAAACAACCCATGAAAGCCATTGGAAGGAAATAAAAGTATACTTCGCTATGTCTATGGTACAATTCAGTTCATGATACATTACAGTTCAGGGGGGACTCCTTTATTGGTTGGTTCACTGATTCAGATTGGGCCGACGACCCTGATGATCAGAAGTCTACTGCAGGTTATGTTTTTAGCCTTGGTTAAGGACCTGTCAGTTGGGACTGTAAGAAACAAAAGGCTATTTCACTTTCTTCAGCAGAAGCAGAGTACTGAGTAGTGGTAAATGCAATTCAGGAAGCCTCGTGGCTTCGATAGATCCTTTCAGAGTTTGGATTCCAGCAACAACATCCGACTAGCCTTTGGTGTGACAATTAGAGTGCCATCAAGCTCGCCAAAGACCCAGTTCAACATCAATGTAGAAAACACATCAAGCTACACATGCACTTCATCAGAAAGCTCATTCATGATCAAGTTATTGAAGTGCTCTTTTTCCCTACAGAAGATCAAGTTGCAGAAATTTTCACAAAGTCTCTTACAGAAGTGAAGTTTTCTAAACTTCGATCTATGTTAGGAGTTTAGGAAGTTGTCATTAAGGGGGGATAGTCTTTAATGCCTCCTTCCTTCTTCTATTGTGTCACTATTGTAAATCTTTCAATCCTATCCCAAGTTGTTCTTAAGGGGGGATGTTAGGATATTTAGACACTTAGGAGTTAGTAAAGATCTACTTGGTCTAATGTGTCATTAGGTAAAAGTGTATTTCTTTAGTATGCATTAGTATGCATTTGTAGTTAGGAAATCCGATAGTCACGATATGTTCCCGACATAGAGTGATCCGATGGTTCATACTCTCCTCGATATTAACGACCATTGATCCATGGCTTAACACCCGATTGTTCCATGATCTCTATTTAAAGAGCATGGAGGGTCATTTGCTGATGATCGATTGTGAGAAAATCTCTTGTAAAATCTCTCTGTAATTTTTTTATTTTTCATTAATAAACTGATCCAAGTGGCCACGTTGGATGGGGTCGTGAATGTTTCCCTGTAGGGGTTTTACCACGTGAAAACATCAATGTGTTTATCTTTGATATGGTTGTGTGAGTGGTTACTGAAGGTGTTCTTCCTCTGTTGGAATACATGTATTGTCGAACATCTGCATTGGAGATATGGGTATAATTCTTGGTGCACGAAGATATGCTAAAATGCATATCACAAGGATAGAACATGCATATGACATGGACATATATACTTATCATAGTCCATCATTGAATGTAAAATATGTGATTATGTGGTTAGTGATGATTTGACTGTGGCAGCATAAGTAAAAGGTTGATGATGTTGAGTACATAGTGCCTTATGAGGATAAGATAGAGTGGTTAATGAAAGGTTGGTCCTTAATGTGGTAAAAGAAGTGTTGGGGAACTTCTAGATGCCCAATGGGTCATATTGACATCCAATGGTGGATGGTATCCATATAAATATGGTTTGGTATCCTCAAATCGTAGTGAGGGGAATCTAGAAAATGATTTCCTCGATCGAAAGGTCTACTGATAAAGACCAGTTGGAATCTAGATTGGTTGTTTTGTTACCATGGGAATGGTTATAATTAACCAGACTGTATTTATGAGTTGGGAAATGTTTTATGGAAGTTGAGGAAATAATGTTTTTCTCACTAGCTATTATCTTGTAGAAAGGGAAACATAGTTATGACTAAGCCTGTTAAACTTTCAGGTGGATATCATGTGAATGAATGCAATTTCACAACCAATAGGGAAGCTCAATGTTCTGTATCCCTATGGAACTTGTCCTGAGAATGGAAGTAGGATCCTTGGGAGGAGGATCTAAAAGTTTGGTATGTCCATGAAGGACATGGAAAGGGTGCAAGCAATGAGCTTGCATGATGAATGTTTAGCTCTATTTGTATATGCTTGAGTGCATGAATTTGATGCATTGTGAGGTTGCTTGATATGAAGATTGATATTAAGGCCAAATTGATATGAATGAATGATATTAAATGTGCAAGTGATGCACATATATGATGAAGGAGTAAATGATCAAGAATGCTCTGTTGTCATGATAAAAGGCAACATGATTATGCCTTTGAGGATCGCACGAGAACGATTGTGAACAATAATGAGTTGAATGATTTCAAAGTAAAGATGCATGTTTATATTCCTTATGCAATATTTGGTAAACAACTGAAGCTAATACAAGGTTGAAGCCATCACATATAGTGAAGGATATGCAACAAGGAAGTGACATGCTGAAGGAGTTCCTTATGGAGGAATTGTGTGAAGACTCTGTTAGGAGAACAAAGTCACAGCCTTAACGACTGCTGAGAATTGAGCAGTGGACTGCAAGTGTGTGTGTGTGTGTGTGTGTGTGTGTGTGTGTGTGTATAATAATAATAATAATAATCCTGCATTACATTCTAAAACAAAATGTATGAGTGGAAGACTAACAAATAAATGTGACCATTCTGATAACATAATGGTAATGTGTAGAATGCACAGGTTCATGATTTATCATGAACAAAAGGTTTGTTGTTGTAGCATGCTGATTTACCAAGAAGGTTGAGGTGAACCTAACCAAGAATACTCAAGGAACATAACATGGATCTCACAATAAGAAGTAGATTGCATAAGCAAAGAAGGAGAAATGGACGAACACTTTTCTCACCCTAAGAACTTTGAATTGTTTAACAGAGTTGTAAGTCTTAGAAGAGAAGTTGTGGGAACAACTACAACTGGAAAAAGGGAGAATGAATAAATAAGCATATTTAAATGAATAGTCTTGGTTAATTCGTGATAAGTAAAGGCAATGATGCCTTGGAAAATAACTCAGTTGGACTGAAAGTCCAGGGCGATGTAGAAGAAATTGGAACTATTGAGAAAGAAAGTTTCCAATGATGGACAACCTCAAGCAGAGGATGAATATGAGAAGGTTTTTGTTAAAATATTGTTGAAGGGACTCTAAAAGTCCCCATAAAGCACCATTGATGAGGTAATATCAGAGAGGGTGCTAACATCCAGAGTAAGTATAAAAATGTTCATACCTAAGTGGCATAAGGTGCGAAGGAATTGGTAAGAATTCCTTCTGGAAAGATTTCATTATCTTAGAAATATGCAAATAATTTTTGAGTGGCTGGCTGTAAGCCATTGCTACCCAAGCAGGGTAAGATTCAGGAAATAAGAAAATATGAACAATAGAGAGAGGTAGTATATGTCAGACAAGGACGATTTATAATCCTTTCAAGAAAATGCATGAGTAATGAGCACCATGGGTACAATGACCAATCTAGGGAGATTGGGGATTAAGGTGCTCATAGTTAACATGTTGCATGAGATGCATTGAGGAAATGAATGTTTGCATAGGAGGACACACAATAGATTTACCATTAAGGAAGGATGACCTTCCAATACTTTACTTGAATCGTAGACGTGTTAAATAAAAGAAAAATTTGGGTCGCCATGAGTGTTGGCACCTTGGTTACTACTGAAGGAAGAATGCTTGGGTGCATTCAAGAGAAACTTTTAGTTTCATATGTGCTTGTTGGGGATCATTATCATCCTGTAGTAGGAAGCATAGTCTTGTTGTAACAGTAAATGAGAATGATTAAACCCTATGGTGAAGAGGTTGGTTGAGCTCCGCTAAAATTCCTATCATTAAGTGTGGTAAACTTGAACCTAGTATACAGGGTACACTGAGTATGAATGTAGCCATGAATAGTGGCATGTGGATTAAAGTCGTTTCAAAATTAAATTGCATTGGAAAATTTAGTGTGTTGAAAGGATGCATACGTAAATAATAATATATCCTTTTGCCTTTTACCCTTGAATAGATGAAAACGTCTTGGACTATTAGTATGCATAGTTTTGAAAATATATTGTGCAGGAAAACTAACACTTTGTTTGGCTGAGGAATGTTGAAAATTGCAGGAAGAAAAGGGTCTTGGATATGGAAATATTGTAAGCCCATAAGGAAGACCAATTTCCTGCTGAGATAAATTGCTATGGGGAGGAAATTCCCATACTTGTGAATCTGGTTTCTGTGTGGAACAGATCTGAAAATAAACGGGGAATGTAGAAATATGTGGGTAACAGATTTGCAAGAAAATTATGAATTTGAAATTGATGATAATTTCTCATAATTTATGTATACCTATGATACAAGTGAGACGAAAAAGATCTGTCTAGGGAGGACAGATGAAGGCTGTCAAGATGGAAAGCATCAAAGAGGCTACTATTGAGACATGAGAACCCTGTGATAATCCATAATCACCCTAGAACATGTTGTGTTGTGGTAACACAAGCTGAAGGGATGCCTCGACTGTAAGGCTCAATGAAGTCTTTAGAACTCTTCTTGTGCGAGAAAGCCTTGGAAAGGAAAGATGGATCACCCGAGGGACTATATAATAGAGAAGGGGATGCCTCAGCCTGGTCCTAGAGGGTGAGTGACCACAAGGAAGAAGGGACTTTGATAATTCTCATACACTATTGATTGGGATCATGCACACAATGGGTCTGTCTAGGAAAAACAATGAGCCAAGATAACAAGACAACCATGTGGATGCGAATCCACGAGATGCACAGATAAGTATTGTGCTAGATTTTGAAAATTTTCCTCTTGAATTTTGCACAAAAATAAAATGTTTTCCCATGAAATTGTGATTAATATACTTGTTGCCCAAGATTATTGAAGCCAGGTGATGAAGGCCAAGAGTCTGGAAATGACCTGACCAAGAAAGAGGATCAAGGTTTCTTAATTAGCTGAATGAAAAAGACATGACATGTGTTACTGAGAAAGAACACCGAGGACAGTGTTCCTTTTAAGGGGGAGGGGATTGTAATACCCCTATTTCCCCCAGCTTGTAATTATTCATTATTTATGATCACCATGCTATGGCATGTGTACAATGTAAATGTATTTTGTTTAGATTGCCAAAAACTGACTATGGGGGTGAAGCCTTGAAGTACTAGCCATGATATCACTAGAGGAAAGAGCGAAGGAATAGTAAAGAAGGTTCATTATGTCAAAATGAACCAAATTCTCTTTTTTAAAATAATAAGCCTCATCCTGACTCCAAGGAGAAATCAGTTAATGAAAGAAAAACTGGTGGTTGAACAATCAACTACCCCCTTAAATGGAAGCATGGAGGGTCTAGCTGAGGAGATAGAAAGATGTCAGCCCAAAGTACCTTAGAAGGTAGTTTTTCCTGCAGGCCCAGACTAACCCGAGTTTCCTTTTGACAGAAGGAGCATGACAGGTTGAGAACTTTCTTGAAGAGAAAGGCATGGAAGAATACACACAGAGACATTCAAGAAGGAGACACATTGAGAGAGGGAATGCATGACCCGAATATGTAGAGGAAAAGAGGAAGAGTGCGTGAGGCTCTCAAGATGAGAAGAAGAACTGGAAGCTTGATAAGATGTATTGGTTACTGGAGAGAACAAGAGAAATGATCTCTGAGGAATTGCATAAAACTTGACATGACCAGAAGATCGCAAGCTTGATGTTGAGGGAACATATGATAAACCTCGCAGAGGCTGTGACAGAGAGAGAGAGCCTATGAGGAACTACAAAAGTTCCATAGTGATATCATGGCTTTGCACGAGGGTGGCTAGAGTGGTAAGAATGAATTCATTTGAGCGTATGGCTGGGTAGAAAGGCGAACACCCACAGTCAGTTGGTCGACTATCAACTGTAATAGATAAGTATTCCATAGACTCTATAAACTTGAGATTAAATGTATGATTGAATGCTTGTATTTTCTCTATATAGATACATTCTTGATATCTAGAGATGATGGTATACAACTTGGATGTTAGATCTTTGTGAATCTGTCGGTCAAGCCAACTGAATATTTTAAGGTGGGGTTATCTAGAATGCTTAAGTCCTACTGACCCCTTGAATTTAACCTTCGTGGGAATACTAAGTTTGAACTCTATGGAAGGAGGGTGCCTCCTTCAGACCTTTCAACTGTGTGACCGAGGGCTCATTCCCATGGCCTTAAAAAATTCACGACCAAGAGTTAAGCATGTAGCCCATGATAATTTTCAGAGGACCCATATGACCAAGGTCTGGGAACCCTACACTAGTTCGAAAGGAGCTAAGCTCTTATTGGCTTCAGAGATCTGGGAGTTCGGAACTCCGAGATGCTATAAACTTACAACCGCCAAAACTCCCGAATGCTGGAGTCACGAATTAATGTGTGTCATGGATCCAAGGATCCGTTGAGACCCTTATTAACCATCCAATCGAATAGTGTAATAGGGCTCTGATGACCCCTACATCGGGAGTAAAACGAAACCTACATGACTCAACTCTTGAATGCTGGAGTTACGAAGTATTGTGGGTCGTCGATCTTCGGATCCTTCAGGATCCCTCTCAGTCGTCTGATCATGGGGATGTGCGTATCATGCTGGGAGCACATACAGGTCCACGTGTTGAGCAACGATGATGCCATGTGTGGTTGCTTTGTGGCAGAGCAAAGTGATGTCAATGACCTGAGGCATGTGCCATGTATCTTGCCAACATATTTTGGGTTGACAGGTGTCCCCTTAAGAGTGGCCTAATACTAAGACCAAGGGACGCTTGAGCTAGATTCATGAGGCGTTGATATGAGGACGTGTCAGGATCTCTCTTGACCATTGGATCTAAGACTATGGACAACCCAACTTTGATTACTCCGGGAGAAATGGAGTGTCGAGCGGGGAAAATCCTCAAATGCCAAAGTCACGAAACGATGAGGGCCCTCGATCCAGAGGAGATTTTGGGCCACTCATGACCATTCAATCCAGACAACGGTCAACCCAGTGTTGACCACTCCGGGAGTAATAAGGGAATCACACACCGTATTTCCCGAATGCCGAAGTTACGAAGTAACGGAGGCCATAGATCTAAGGATGCACATGGACACATCGTGACCTTGGATATAAAGGGTATTGGGGGATAACTGGTAGGAACTTGAGACTTCAGATCTCTGAATGGTTTTGTAGGTGGTGAAGCTAGGAACCCCCATAGGCTGCCAGTCCCGTAGTGACGTGGCATGCCAACGTCACTTAGGGTGACATGGACCCCTGTATGGTACACCATGTGTCACCCTGATTTGTGCTTCTTACATACCCTAAATTCCATTAGAATGTGACACGTGCCACCCCTTGACAAGGAAATGTGTTACCCCTGGCCTTTGCCACGTGTCATTAACCTAATGCATGAGTGCTTAGACAAAAGTTACTGGAGTACTTGAGACTCTGGGAGTTCGAGACTTCGAAAGATTGGGAGGCTGGGACGTTGGGGCTAAATCAAATGAAGGGAAAGACCCACCTGTTCTTATCCCGCATTTAATGCATCACCACATGTAAGTGGGGACCCTTCGGGAGTCCGACACTTCGAGACTCTAGAGGATTGGGGTGTAGTGTCGTAGATAAGCCCAAAGGACCGAAGGCCAAAGCCACATGGTGAGATTTCAAGCTCCTTTGGGATTTCAAGATTTCAGAACTCCAGAGGATTTGCGTGCAGAAAGGAAAAAGTGGCATTCAATGCCAAACCCCGAAGCTCCCCTCTAGCTTATGTGTTCAAAGAGGATCAAGTCCCGCCGTTGCATTGGATGGTGGATGGACTTCCACCGTGGATGTAGGAATTCAGAGATGGTACAAATGGGATGGACTGATGTGGGCGCCACGTGGCCCTCGACTGATAACAACCGAAGAGCTTCGGGAAACCATAACTTGTAATTTAGAGCTCAGATTTGAGCATGGATATAGTGGTTGGAAAGCTCTTAATAAGAAGAAGGTGATGGAGACCTCGAGAAGAGGATTCAAGATGATGGAGGAAAGTGAAATATTGATGCCCCATCCCTAAAAAGGTATTTAAGGGGTTGGTTGTGTTACACTTAACCACACTGCTAGGATTACTCAACCATTTAACCATTTGGACTTTACAAAGCATCTTCCCATGAAGGATTTCACCATGAGGGGACCACTTTGAGAACTTTATCCAAGAGTTTCTTTCAATGAGGGGTTGCACCATAAGGGGACCACTTTGGAGTTCATCCATTTGGTACTTCCTGTTATCAAACTAAGTTGCCTCAGGTATTTTATCCCTTAGTTTTAAGTTTTTAATCCTTTAGACTTCAAATTTGCTTTATTTTCTTAGTGTGATTTACTTAGGTTAGCTTGAACAAATAAAGGCTTGAGTATTGGCTCATTTGTTTTGGCCCTCACATAGATTTTTAGCCTAGGTTCATTTTATGGCTTATGGTTTTGACTCACCTCATGAATTGACACCAAGCCTAACCCATCCCATGACCTACATGACTTGACATGTCACTCTTTTCACTCATACCTTTATATCCTTGCCATGTTGTCCCTATGTTTGATTAAAGGTGATCAAAACATCCTTTTTGAAAGAGAGTGCTGCCAACTCATTAGGAGTTTCCGTAGCGCACTCCTTGTCCTTTATTCCTTGCCATGATTCGTCATCATTTCGCTAAGGTCATGTTCTACCTTGCTTTCAGCACCATGGTTCATTAAAAGATGTATTCGAAGATTTGGTTTTAATGAGTTTGCTAACAGTTTCAAACATTTGAATGTTCTCAAACTCAGCGTTGCTAAAACTGCTAGTTTAGACCAATTGCAGACAACGCTACGGGATCAACTGCTAAGGAATATTTGGAAGCTGAGCTGGTTGTGGTGGTCTCCTAACCGATTGTAGATCTTGAAATTGTCATTACTCCTCCAGGTATTTCGTGAGCTCCCACCATTGCATAGAGAATTATTGTGATAGCTGTTGCCTAAGTTTTGGTAGCGACCGTTTCTGCAAATCGCTCCCTCCTTCATCCCTCTCCATCCATATTTCCCTCTCACAGACTTGCAACCACCACACCTGGTTTTCAATTATCAAGACACCAATTCATCTTGCTCCTGAGTGTTGAGTGCCAATGCAAACACTTATTCCTTGTGTGCGCGTCGTGCTACCAAAAAACGCTACTGAAACCTCGCTACATTTCCCATGTTTTCTCTACTATTTGGATTGGAGTGTTATTTTCCAGGTATTCAAAGAGCATTACAACAATTTTCCTTTCACTATATTACCATTCTTTAGTTTGATATCTACAGACAGTAAGGGGAGGGAAAATTGCATTTATTTCCTTTCAAAAGCCATCAAAACAGTGTTCTGTCAAAACATGGTGAGTTAGAGGAGAATCGTAGGAAAGAGCAACCATTATTCACTATCATTATCCCATTGAAGTCTACCTCCATTTTCTCCCAAAAAATTCACTGCACCATGGCCTTTAATCCCTCATCTTGACCCATAGAGACACCTCAGAAGAGGAAATCTCACAAGGGAGGAACTGTGGTCAGAACTAAACCCTCAGACATGTACTTATTTGATGCAAAGCGAATGGTTAGGGAAGTTTTTCAAAGGGTGGTCTGCCTCTCTTTTTTCCAAAACATGCAGAGAGGACATCTTGAAGTGGCAAGGCAATTTACCTTACATTTTGATGGCCTTAAGACTAAGGTAGGAGATCTGGAGTTTGAGGTGTCTGAAGCCTCTATTGCAACAACCATAGGGATTCCTAACACTGGGGAGAAATGGTTTAAATCCATGACTTTAAATGTTGCCTTCTCCAAGGACTTCCTCAAAACAGATTATCAGACTGACAACTTGTTCAAGGGAGTGCCTAGAAGTCATCTAGTTGAATATTTTGACAAGATGTTGAAGATCATCTAGAGATACTTCACATGTGAAGGAAGTTTTAAAATGTTATACCAGTACCATATAAGGCTTTTACTTCATTTTACTAGTAAATATGAAATGAATATCCCTTTCTACTTGTTGAGGAGCATGGGGAAAATGTCTGATAGAGTCCAAGCCAAGTCCAAGGCTGTGGACACTAGTGTCTTTCACTTTGGATTGATCAGGATGTTGGTCTTGGAAGAATTGAAGAAGAGGGTCATTCCATGGCAACAATTCATTGTTTTTTCTCACACGAAGTTGGACATAACTTCAACTCCTCAGTCAAAGATGAAAAGTCTTTTCCATCCACTAGTACTTCTCTAGCAGGAACAAGCAAGAAAATAAAGAGCAAAGCCCCTATTCAGGACCAAGAGGTCATCAAGGAAATGGAAGAAACCGAGAGGGAGGCTTATCATTCTCCACATAGAGACTTTTCACCTCCTTCTGCACCAGAATTGGAAGAGGTCCCTTCATCTACTAAAGCCATAACCAAGAAAGGAAGAAAATTGCATTTCTCTTCACCTTCTCCAACAACTAGCACAAAAGTCAGGAAGCCCTTTACTAGATCATTGTTGGGCCTCATAAATGTCACATTTATATCGTCTTTTTCCTTCACTATTCCTTACATTTCATCGTCCCATTAACCTTCCATCATACCATTTCCATAATGATACTTGGGTTTCTCCTTATTATTTTCCATTGTATTCATTTTAGTATTATAAGTGAATTTGTGATTAAATATTAGAAAAATAACATATTTTCATTATATATCAAGGTTGGATGAGTTTGATGATGTGTGCAGGCATATGCGAAGATTTTAACAAAGTCAAATATTACCACCTAGCCTCAAATTCGAATTTCATCTTCAAGCTTTGAAGATTTGAAGAATATTTGGGACAATCATTCAAGCATATTCAAAGGAGAAGATCATGGAAGATTTGAATGGCATATATTATCTAAGATATGTGAGAGATGTGTGGAGGATTTGAAGGGATCATATCTTCTAATAATAGGAAAGTAGTTGAGAATGGTTGAGAGAATAGTGGATCTGTAATTATGACACTCTTCAATACCCTCATGTATATAAGAGAGTGTTCTCTCTTCATGAGGAGGATCATGTTATTCATGGGAGATTAACTTGGAGAGTTAGAGATCATGTAATTCATAATTTGGTCTTGTAATTAGGAGAAGGGGATTATTAGCTTTGTTATTCTTTCATGCTTTGTCATTTGACTCTTGTAATATAATTTGAGAGTGATATATTGTGTGAGCTCACATATGTCTTTTGTCATTCAACTCTTCCCATGTTGTATTGCTTTCTTAGATTAATTTATTGTTTTCATAGTTAGTCTTTCAATGCTTTCCTAGATTAATTTCATTTCAACAAATTAGATTAGATTAGTTCTACTTCAGTCCTGCATATATAGTGTGTGTGCTTCGTAAGCCTACGAACCTTAGATTGACAAATTAAATAGTTGGGCAAGTACTACAACGGAATTAAACGACAATATTTCCGCCTAACATTTTGGCGCTGTTGCTGGGGAAGCACGATGGATTGAAGTTTAGTTTTATTTTCTTGCAAGTGTAACTAGAGTGTGAATTTCAATTTCAGCAAGTGTGCTTGATTTTTGCAACTGTGAAGAGGTTTTCATGTGTTTCAGCAAGTATGATTTTCAATTTTTTTATTTTGATTTGGGTGCTGTAAGAACCCCTTTTGCAATATGATTTAACCATGAGTGTCATCTTGGAACAACTCACTCAGATCCTGGCGAAAACAATGATTTCTTCTTCTCAGGAAGAGGAGATCTTGACAGTAGCCCAGAGCTTAAATACTCCTCTAGAAACAAACGACAAATCAACATCTAAGGAACTTGAGGAGGACAATGAGGAGTTACAACAAGATCTGAGCGAGGAAAAATGCACCTATGAAAGCATTATCGAGCAATGGTTCCAGGTAAGTACTCGATTAGCTCCATTTTTTTATTTTTATTTAGAAAGTTTGCAGTCACAACAACTAGATTCATTCATTCTCATAAAATCCTATTTTTCATTTGAAAAATTTCCATTGAACATATTGCTGCTATTGTTACGTGAATGGTTCCACTGGAAATTTGCCTACATGTAACTAATTTTTAATCCCATTTAGCATAGAGTAGGTAGGTTTTAATTTTCAGTTTTTCTTTTACCTAGAATAAGTATGCTCTCCTCCATGCTTCGTGTGATCGAGAGGATCAGAAAATAGGAATGATTTTGATTTCAGGAATGAATGTCTTTGCGTCCATCCTTTGACCTGCAAATAAACATAGTTAAAAATAAAAATAAAAAATAAAAATGTAGACAAATAAAACATAGTAAATTTTTTTATTGTTACAGCATGCTGAAACAGTAAAATTTTTCTATGCTGAAACAATGAAATTTTTACATGCATGCTGAGACAGTCGCTGTTACAGTGAAATTTTACATGCTGTTACAACAAGCTGTTACAGCAAAAATTTTTCATGTTGTTACAGCGAAATTTTTCATGCTGATACAATGAATTTTATATGCTGAAACAGTGACGCTTTTTTTTTCTATGCTGAAACAATGAAATTTTTACATGCTGAGATAGTAGCTGAAATAATGAAAATCTTACATGTTGTTACAACGAATTTTTTTTTTACTGCTCCACCTTCTCATCTCCAATGAATCAACATTCGGGCTTGAATTCTATTTGTATCTTTTCAATAATAGGAAAGCTCGAAATTTCTCTCCATAATTTCAGCATTTGATTCGGGCTTCATATCTATAATTGGACTATGTTGTTAATGGAGAAATATGGGCCAAAATCTTAACGACGTCATTATTTCAACTGCCTATATCTCCGTAATTTAGTTGCCGATAGTCCACAAATTCTTTTAAATCGAATCAAAACCAATTGCTTAAAAAAAGGATGATTAGTTGGGCTGCCTATTATTGGCAACTCTGTTTTATTCGTTTGATCCAACACATCATACTATATTAATAAACAACCAGTACGTGCCCTCCAATCATGCTTCAAGATGATCATATCTACTTTCAGATTTGAAATTAATCGGTTGTTTGTTGTTTTACATGATGTGGCATCCGGGAGAGATGGGAAGAAAATCGTTCTGTTATGCTATTAATCCATACATCCCAGATAAAAATATCAATGTTTACATCTCTGGATTTGAAGGAGTCATCACGCTTGGCTTTACATATGGATTCATAGCTCACACATGCAACGAGCATATGAAATTTTCCGTCAATTAACGTCATTTTGCAGACAGTCATCTTTGGCTGCAATTTGTAAGCAAACCGTGATGAATTTAAAAAATTCGGGACATGGGTTTTGTATAGAAGGGTCTCATTTAGCTGACTTGCGAGCAATTTTTGAAAATTCTGCTTGGTTCGAGAGCAGTTCTGATTTTTCGAACTGTGAAGAAGGCAGATTTTGGGATGGCTGGTTTTCCACTGTGGCAGATTCACAGTCAAACTCTTGCTCAGGTCCAGGTAACTATATTTTGCATGCTCTCTTTGGGCCAGTTCTTTTTCTATTAAATTTTAATTCCCTTTCGATTGCATTCTCTTACTTCGGGATGTTTGATGGACATGGAGAATTTGGAATGCAATGCTTACAGTTTATAAAGAGTCATTGATATAGTTGCTAAATCCATAGATCCTTGTGATCCTTGTGCTGAATTTGTTGTTGAATCATATCAGTTCTGATCGGAGTGTGAGATTCACACTAATAACATTACAGTTACTGTTGTATAAAGTAATGGTTTGCAAAACTCTGGTATATTTTTCCGATCAACAAAGGAGAAAATGGTTATACAAGCATAATCACAGTATTCATTTGGATTCTTTGTTTTATTTTTGTTTTTGAGAATAATACAAAACTTGTTTTCAATTAAACAATAAAAATTATAAAAACATGGAAACACACAAAAACATTATAAAAATCAAAATTTGCAAATGGACATTCTAAAAATTCCTGAGTTGTTTTCACGATTTATGTTTTTCTTTGAGTCACTGTTACAACAATCAAATAAAAACGCAGTTTATTTCTTTGAGTTGCTCGTATTCGTACTTATTCATGTCTTACGATTCTTCACGCAACAATCAATGATGAACCATGAGCACAACAACAAATGGTATAAACGTGTATTGTTCTTTAATTTGCTGCATTTACACTTATTTTTGCATGATATGTTTTTCAAAATTCTCACAATTTTTATGCAGGAATTTGTACTAAGCTTTTTAGGTTCACAACCGAGCACATCCCATGCTGCAGTGATTTTCCTGAATCACAACAGTCTTCAAAGAATACATGCTTTGCAGGAGCTGTTACTCATCAGAAACATCATGACATTTGCTGATGCACAACAACATTTTGTTGATACACAACAACATTTTGCTGCTACACATAAACTTTTTGCACATCCTGATGTTTTCTTTTACACAGAAACATTTTGTTGTTACACAACAACATTTTGCTGTTGCACAGAAGCAATTTGCTAATACATAGCAACATTTTACTGTTACACAATTTTTTTTTGCACATCTTGATGTTTGCTGTTACACAACGACCATGCTGATACACTATTATTTCCGCAAATTTCATGCTGTGACACTATCCCACTTCTCCTTCAAAGCTGATTAATCATCCAGGTGTTGAAGCCATCTTCCATTGCCTTAACTTTCATGACTTCACACATGCCTATCTTTCTGAGTTGCACACATCATTTCCTTTATCTTTTTCAGTTCATTTTTTCCTTTCCAGTTTTCCTTCTGAATAAAACAAACCCCCTTTCTATGATTACATTTCCTTGCCATACACACTGTTTCTACTGAGATCTTTCCATCTATAGTCCTACCAATCTTTTTATAAACTCGCATTGACTAATGTGGGATTCCTTAAGGCCCACCTTTCAATAGTCTTGCCCCATCGACCTCGACACATTATCTGGGATATAGACTAGAGTTCATTTTGAGTACCTAGAGGCTTGCATGCCTTCATGGCAAGTTCTCTCACTGAAGATCATGGGAATACATCAATGTCTCTTGATCATCAGATCTTGCAAGTGGCTCGACATCAACCCATCTATTCGTACTTCGCAAGATGTACTCGGGTACCTTGACACTCATTGTCATCACTGGTGAGTTTGTCTCGCATTGGTTAACGACATTCATCAATGGTCGGTAATCCAATGATTTTTCTTCATGCTCGACATCGACACATTTATTCACATGATGAGAATTGTACCATCAGTTTTGTAGCGGGTGAAGACTATACAATTTTTCATGATCCCCTCAGCAATTACAATAGTTTGATTTTAGATCTATGAGAGTATCACGGTTCCATATTCTCTGCCTTCCACATTTCTCGTACTCAGCAGTAATAGTTCATATTCCTTCATTTCCCATGATCCAGTTACAACAACAACAACATTAGCAGTTCCATTTTCCTGATCTTGCAACAGTGACACCTTCCTGATATTCTTTTCTTAGCAGTTACAACAGTTGCAACTATAGCGCCAGTAACTTTTTCCTGATCCAACAACCACAACAACTACATCTACTTTTTGGGTAAGTGGAGGTATGTTCTTTTCTAATCTTTAATCATACAATTTCTTATATGCCGACTTGAATATTTTGGAAAATTTCCTCGCCATGCTCTCTTTCCTTCCATGACCTACACTAAGTTGCATGAGGGCATGCAACCGATTTAGTTGGGGGGAACTCTTTCACCACATATTCATTACCATTATTCCATTTTACCATCTCATCATTCCATTTATGATTCACTAACATTTTTTTTCCAACGAACACTTTGTTGCATTTCGATTGATACACATATTGGCATGATTCATAAAGATAAAGAAAAGGCTTTCTTATACACAGTGATGCTTTCTTATGCACATTGATAGCTTATTATTTCCAGTGAATATATGGCTAAATTATTGCAACAAGAAAATAAATAAGTGAAATGAATGTCGTTAACACAAGAACCAACATCTTTTGTATTCATGGTTGTCACACAAGAACCAACCATAAGAAAATTTCACATGCTGTTACACATATTTCACATGTTGTTACACATGTATTTTACATGTTGCTACTCCTATATTTCAAATCCTGGAAATATTCATTGTTAAAAGGACATCATCAATCAAAGCCATAGTTTAAATGCCAAAAGTTCTTAAGAAGATCCATGCATGGTTGCATGAGGACATGCAACAAGTTGAGTTGGGGGGCATGTTGGGCCTCAGAAATGTCACATTTATATCCTCTTTTTCCTTCACTATTCCTTACATTTCATCGTCCCATTGACCTTCCATCATACCATTTCCATAATGATACTTGGGTTTCTCCTTATTATTTTCCATTATATTCATTTTAGTATTATAAGTGAATTTGTGATTAAATATTAGAAAAATAACATATTTTCATTGTATATCAAGGTTGGATGAGTTTGATGATGTGTGCAGGCATATGTGAAGATTTTAACAAAGTCAAATATTACCACCTAGCCTCAAATTCAAATTTCATCTTCAAGCTTTTAATATTTGAAGAATATTTGAGACAATCATTCAAGCATATTAAAAGGAGAAGATCATGGAAGATTTGAATGGCATATCTTATCTAATATGTGTGAGAGATGTGTGGAGGATTTGAAGGGATCATATCTTTTAATAATAGGAAAGTAGTTGAGAATGGTTGAGAGAATAGTGGATCTGTAATTATGACACTCTTCAATACTCTCATGTATATAAGAGAGTGTTTTCTCTTCATGAGGAGGATCATTTTATTCATGGGAGATTAGCTTGGAGAGTTAGAGATCATGTAATTCATAATTTGGTCTTGTAATTAGGAGAAGGGGATTCTTAGCTTTGTTATTCTTTCATGCTTTGTCATTTGACTCTTGTAATATAATTTGAGATTGATATATTGTGTGAGC
>ML777774.1:789692-855572 GCA_009831015.1 Picea engelmannii
CTAATACCAACTTGATCTAAAAATGAAGAAGACTTGTATTCTTGAAAATATTTGCAAGTTAAATTTATGTGTTAAAATGAAAATGGATCAACTTTGCAACACAAATTTAATAGGATTTACTCATTCAAGATGCATATAAACAAGAACATAATCAATGAACAGAAAACACATAACACAACAAATGATAAAGGAGTTTTCACCCCCTCTCTTGGGCTACATCTCCTGGTCCATCTTCCAATGGATCATTTGTATTATTTGCTCAAAGTGCTCAAAAATGTGCTTTACAATGCTCAAAATTCCAAATAGACTACTCCAATGGCTTCATAACGTCCAAAATCCCCTAGCTGGGCTTTTTCAGCACCTCGTTTGGCCAAAAATTGAAGTAGATAGGCTTCCTGGAAGTCTCCCCTTCAAGCTTGCTGTCTTTGCATCTACAAAATGCACCTCCCTTGGATCAACCTAGCCCACACACAATTTAAAGCGTAAAAACTTGGCACCGGGTGCAACCACACAACCGGTCCAAACTGTTGAACAGTTACGCGCCGGACTTAACTACCAAGGCCCGTGGGCACATGGTCGTCACATGACCGCGCGCTATAACACAACAGAGCTTAAGTTTTAAAACCGTTGATAACCGTAATGTTTAAACCCACGCACATATATATGTTGGTCACATGTCATACCAAACAACTCACATTCAAATGGTTATAACATATGTTACGGTGGGTCTAACCGCCGTAGCTCCGGTCGCATGCAATATAACATATAACCACGGGCCGGGGCTTAGCCCCGACCCGGTCCACGCCCCAACATACATTTATACGATGTTAAATACATTGCAATGCATATATATATCAAGTAACATGTGCGGGCACACCGGTTGGGTGGCCTTTCCCAAAGCTTTACCCTGCCTCGGAGGTCACGGGGTCGACTCCTGCTGAGTGCAAAGATTTTAACCAACAAACAGGGGACATGCGGCGACCATTGATTGGGCCACATGTCGCCATCCCATTCACTGCCAACAAACCATGTCACATTCCAACTATCCAATAACTGTCTGCCACGTCATCGTATGGCCTGCCACGTCATCGTATGGCTTGCCACGTCATCATACATACGGACTGTATAGTCAACATCCCTTTTTTGCCTGTTTGCCATTTTGAACAGAACACGATATATCTCACTCCCGACGTCCGTTTGAACCCAAACAAGTTGCGTTGGGTTCGCAACGATGAGGCCTACTCTCTCGTTTTATTTGAAGTGATTCCGAGACTTTGAATTTTTTGAGCAAAATTTGATCCCCTGATCACTTTTGCAATACAATTATGTTTCTTCCTCATGCTTGTGTAATGGCATGTTGAACGATCATGCTATTTTGATTTGATATCCCCCTCCTTAGTTAGGTACTTCTTGTATATTGACATAGGATTTAAATATTTCAATTATGCTTATTTGCTTCAATAGTTATTTCATTTCTTAGTTTGCTGCAATTATGGATTTCGTAGAACAAAAATTACAATTTGTGTGTGGCTGATGTTTAATTTTCTGTTGTTGGGAGTTTCACAATTATAAACTATAATTCAGTGTTGATTCTACTTCTATGAGTTTATAATCACAGATTCTACTACAACTCTAGTCACCACAATTCACATCACTATAATATCTGTTGTGTTGGGACTCACGTTGCTGCGACTCGCTTGGATACAACTCATGTTGTTGTGATTTCTTTCGTGCTACAACTCCGTTGCTACAACTCCACTTGCAGCTACACCTTTTTTTTATTGCCTTCTAATTTGTGATAGCTTTAGTTTTCAATAGCTTGGGATTGATATTATATTGGATTGTTGTCAAATGTGCGAACAAATAGTTGTCACAACAAAACAAGATTTACATTAAACTTGAGCAAGTCACTAGTAGATCATAGTATATATTTTAATTTCTGCAAGTGTGATTTCAATTTCTGCAAGTGTGATTTCAATTCCTACAAGTGTGATTTAATTTACACAAGTGTGATTTACTTTTAACAAGTGTGATTTCAATTCTACAAGTGTGACTTCTCTTTCATGCAAGAGAGATATCTACTTTTACTACAACTTAGGAAATATACTAGTTTGGTGACTTAATTAAGTAACTCAAACCCTTGACTTGTGACATTAAAAGTACTACAATCCTCTAACAAAAACAACACTACTCTTGCATATATGGTGCACGACCATTCATAAGTAAGATACGACCTCATATTGATAATTAAATGTACAACTCTTTGGTTGATTTCTAATTAAATAGAAAGTATTTGAAAATTCCGTCAATATGATTTGTCCTGCATCTATCCACTTTCACCCAACCCGATGAAATTACCCATTGTTGGAGAGGCATTTTGGATAAGTTTCAGGATCTGCACCAAAAGGAGGTCAAAGGGTAAAAGAAATTTAAAAGATGGAATAGAGCGCGCGATGGAAACAAACTTCAAGGAGACAAAGAGAGTGACAAAAGGATGCATGAAAGAGAAACGTGCAGAAGGTGAAAAACAATTATAAACTGTAGGGTCTGGGGAATTTTTTTCCACTTTTGTAATGGGTTTTGGGGGACAATTTGTCCACTTTTGTAATGGGATTAGCCCTATTGGTATGCATAAATATGTAATAAAGGAAATAGTAGGCAGGAATGTGTGAGTGAGAATGTGATAATGCATGTAAGTTTCAAATTATTTTTGGGTAAGGGAGTCAAGCAAAGGAATAAATCTGTAGTATGACTAAGGGGTGAACTCACATTGTAACAAAATGACTATGCAAGTTTGGGATGATATTACTGTTGCATATTTTGTAGCGCGATGCAAAATTGTAAGAAAGATATCAATTAATAATATAAGAAGCCAACTATTGTGGACGTAGCCCAAGTTGGGTGATCCACGTAAATTTTTGTGTTATTGTGTGTTTGCAATTTATGTTGCTTTCTAGTTTATGATGAATGAATGGATCATATATGATATTGTGATGTTGCACATAGATTATATTTTATAACAAAGTAACTGTTAGCTATGAGAACTACGCATGTAAGTAAAGGGCCCAAATGATGTCTCACTTCCCCTTAGCACTACAGAACCTTGGTTCCTGCATCTCCTCTGGATGCCTCAGGTGAGACTTCACTTGCTCTACAGGTGATTCCAAAAGGGCCAATTTATAAGGGTTTTGTTGGTATTTGACTAATCAACCCGGGTCTTCCCCTTGCGCGCTAATAAATGGTTCTGTTGACAAGCCAAGGAACTGTAATTGAGGGGAATGTTTTGGGGGCTGAAAAGAGAATAAATTGAAGAATGGTTGGAAAGGAAGCAATGAGACTTTGCCAGAGAAAATAATATAAACCCTAGAATCAATGAAGAACAATGGTTACAAAGGTATGTTTTCACAGATCTGCGTGAAATTTTCTTTGGTGAATTTCTGATTATATTGACTGAATGATTAGGAAGGTTAGTAGAGAATGTTGGGAGATATAGAGCTGAGGCCCCAAGAAAATGGATTGCATAACTGATTAGAAAACTCAATACGATAAGTAATAAGGTTTCTCGCGCAATAGATTTATGGTTGAACAATATATTGGGGGGTTATATTATAGAATTTGCAGTAGATTGTACCATACCCAGTCTTATAGTGTCACATAGAGGGATTTTTTCAAAGGTCCGTGTAGAAGATATTTGAATGCAATATCTACTTGGTTAAAGATGTTACTGTGTGAAAATAATGTCATGACAATGTAATATGATAACTAAGCACCTTCATGCACATAGGTGAACTGGGGGATGACCGGAGGTAGGTCTGAGAGTGGGAAGGATGAGTGGATGGACTGAGGATGCTGAGAGAAGATACTGAATTGGATGGAGAGATTGGAGTACTGCGCTGTGGGAAGGTTTAGATACAATAAGAAGGAGAATGTGGTTGGAGAAGGAGAGAAACACAGAGAATTCAAGGGAAGTGACCCTTGCACAAAACTTCAGATCACACCGCATGGAGAAAGGAAAAGTAAAGAAAGAGATCCTCAGTGCCACCCAAAAAAAGAAGGAAGTCCATCTCAAATCAGAATCTGTGTTGAACCCACAACCCCATGTGTGTCATTAAGAATTGAAGCAGGAACTGAGGCTTGTTCAAGAGAAATTGTAATAAGTGGATGAAGTCAGAGAATAGTCAGAGTAGTGGGAACAATACAACAAGCCAGAGTCAGTAAACATCACCAAAGGTAAGTACAACACCTAATAGAATGGTATGGGTAGACCATACTTTGAGAATGCCCGAGTTTTAGGGAATGGGGTTGGAGGACCCTAAGAAACACCTATTTGTGTGCGGAAAAATATGGACTACGAAGAATGTCCAGGACAAGGCGATGAAAATTGCAAAGTTGGATACAACATTCAGGGGCAGAGCACTACTGTGGTATATGAAGTTTCAGACAAATACATCGACCAGACAGTCAAGAACTTTGGCAAAAATTGGACAAGAATTTGTAAAGGAATCCATGAAGCTGAAATATGAATCTCAATATATTACAGAGCTAAAGAAAATTAAGCAAGTACAAAATGAGATAGTATGGGATTTCAACCAAAGATTTAAAGATGTAATGGGTAGGTTAACCTTTTAGATTCCCGATGAACAATACTAAGAATGGTTTATAGCAGGCCTATTACCCCACATTCATTGTCCATTAACTCAGTAGAAGGTCATGTCACAACTTGAAGCATTGGAAATCACGATGAAATTAGAAGCATCTCCTGTAGGAGATGGCGCAAGTATGGCGTAGGTACGGTCACACCTAGCTGCGTTGAGGATTCGATTATCAGAGATAATGAAGGAAAAGGAGAAGTGCAAACATGTTTGGTGTATAACATGTAAGACATAATGCCACAGAAAGGAAGGCTGTCCAACCTTCGTGCACTATATGGCCACTAGAGCACCAAACCCATTGGCAGGAGGAATAGGGTACTACAAGATATGTAAGACATGGTGTAATACCCGTAGGCTGAACCCAAATGTAAATGTAAATGCAAATGTACTTAAGGTGGCGAGATGTTTGATATAATTTTTGTATGCACCTTTCATAGTGCACACATGTACTGTGCACTAAAATGATGAAGTGTGCACATTCTAGGATACCGCACACAACAAACTTAAGTGCACATGATTTTGATGCCAGGGACCCTTTGTGTATATGTTGTGTTTTATAGGCTGGTGAGCCAGTTATTACAATCTAGGAGGCTTATGCATTGAATTAGGCTGGAGAGCCTAGATGCTAAAGGCTACTGAGCCTATTTTTGTATATGTCTTATCATTAATATAAAATACATCGCTGTGTGTAGACCGACCTCGATAAAAGAGTATGGGGGACTAAACTCCACTAGTTAGGGAAAGGGGGGGATAAAAGTTAAGGAAAAGGGATAAGCTAGGGAGCTTAAGCCAAAAATGAATATTATATAATTATTCCTTAAAGTATAAAGTATGGATAATTATTCTATCCTAAGTTCTAAGGATGGGGGCAAGTGGGCCAAAGTAGCTCTCAACATGACAAGTGTTAAGTTGGGGACATGCATATGTATAGCTTAGACTTAGTTCATTTTCCAATCATTCCATCATCATTCACTCACTCATTGAGCTGTCCTCTGTACCTTCCTGTACCTGTATCCATAACCATACCTATATCTGTACCTGGTTAGCTTGGGAGTTGGACTGAAGAAGTAGGTTGTCAGGCCCGTGGGATATTGAATAGGTGGGTTGTCAGGCCCATGATAAATTTTTCTCTAGGTGAGAGAATTGTTGGGAATTGATTTCTGAAGGTGCTAAACTGCAACTACAAGGCTATGAGAATTCCTGTCCGACCTATTGCTGAAGCCCTGGAAGGGAAGTGGGGCAGCCGAGGGACCGTTGAACAAAGAAGGGGAACACTTCCTAGGGTGGGACATGCATGTGGGAAATGAGGGACTATAGGCTGTTAGTTTGATTTGGCACCTGTGAAAGAGTCTTTCCTGTTGTCTGAGATACGTCAGCCTGGTTAGGAATCCCTTTACACGAGTGGAGTTTAGTCCCAGCTCAGGGGTGACCCACTACTGAGAGTGATGAGTAGTGTGGTATAAGGCTGGGAGGTTCGTGGAAGGTCTACACGCATTTGGTGATATTATTACCCAGATAAGTGTCAATTGTGTGTTAATTTATATGCTACATTATTAATTATGTGTTTATTTTTATGGGTTTTTCCTGTGTGTGGTTTATACCTGTCGTTATATTAATGGGTATTGCCTGTCTATGCTACATGTATATGTTTACTATTATTTTCGTATGAATCTGTGCATTTACATAATGTATTTGTCTATTTTAAGTTTTATATATAAAGTTCCACAAGAGTTTCTATGTGTATATGATTTAATTTACATACAATTCGAATTTTTTTACATGGCATAGCCCAGTTGGACGCTGGGGATGTTACAATATGGTATCAGAGCTTCAGTTTTCAACACTGAGCCTGGATGGGCCGAGCAAGCTGAGTTGAAGCGAAATTTCACAGAGGATTGATTTCAAAGTGGCCAAAATTCAAGTTACAGAGCGTCCATGGTAAAAAGTAACAACAATTGCGTGGAATTGGGAAAAAGCTCCAATTTCTGTTGTTAAATTCATGGGAAAATTGAGAAATTTGGCCATGTAGTGAGATATTCTTAATTTAATATCTGTTCTAGCAAATTCAGGCTTGGAATTGGTTGAATTTGAATTTACAGGGAAGCCATGACAGATGGAGCGAGATTAGTTGATTAAAATTCTCAATTCGTGAATTGAGTTTGGGAAAAATTCATTCCAGAAATGTCAACCAACAACGATTTGTTGTTGCAGAAGTTGAATTTTTTTTATTAGGGTGAAATTAAACAAATTTCATAGTTGCAAAATGTTTATGGTAAAAATTGGGATTTTTTTTGGCAAAAGCCCCTATTTTTGCAACGGAATTCACGAGGAATTGATGCGCATAAAAATGAATGTGTGTCGGTGTGCGCATTAAAAATGCATGATGCACAGTGAAAATCTTGTGATATGTGGAAAATATTGGTGCGAAGAAAAATATTGGCGTGCGGGTGTGCGCGCTAAAATTTGGCGTTGCGTGGTGCAGAGTGGCTTTTCGCAGAAAAATATTGGCGTGCGTGCTAAAATTTGGTGCTACGCGGTGCATAGTGGAATTGCGTGGAAAATATTGGTGTGTGGGTGTGCACACTTAAAATTTGGCACTGCGTAGTGCATACGTGGTAATGCGTGACAAGTATTGGTGTGCGTGTGTGCACACTTAATTTTGGCACTGTGCGATGCAGAGTGGTAATGCATGAAAGTTTTTGGTGCACGGGTGTGTGCACTAAATTTAGCATTGCGCAGTGCAGATTGAGTGGAGCATGCGTAATACTAGCATGTGCGGTGTGCACACACATAATAATGGCGCGCATGGTGTGTACAGTATTGACAGAGTGTAGAGGAATTTTGTTGGTGCGTGCACAATGTGGGTAAACGTTGTCACACAACAATTTAGTTAATGGTGCACACGAGTACTGGTGCACGGTGGGGGCGTACTAAAATTTGGCATGGTGCAGTGCATAGAGTGAAATGCATGCAGAATATTAGCACGTGACATAAAAATTACGCGCAACAGGTATTAGCGCATGAACCAAAATTGTTCGTGGTTGATATTGGTGTGCGACACAAAAGTAATGTGCACCAATTTTTGGCGCGACAAAGAAGCGATCCACATTGGTTATAGGTGCGCGGAGCATGCACTACCTTATGGTATTGCTGCGATTGCTAAATATGGGTGTACAGGTTCAAATTTATGTGCGCTAAGTCATTTGGATGGTGTACAAGAGAAGAAAACCAACGAATTTCTGCGACATTTTATACTGTTTGAAGGTCATCTTTTTGCATCGTGTTTTTGAGGCCCTTAACAGTGTTTTTAGCTACTCAAAAACCACGAGAATATATTTTACCAAGGAAAACTTTGTCTCTGCATATCAAATGAAAGATACCAAAGAGATATTTCTAATGGTGTAAATCGTTTGTCAAACGAAGCTTTTATGAGGAAGTTACAAGACAAACACTGGAGGGAAAATTTTAAGAACCAACTAACTTCGAAGGGACATAACTTTCTGCTCCAGAATCAATTTTAGGCGTAGGAGCAGTCAATGGAAAAATATTGAACCATAGAAGACATTCCTAGAGCTGAAATAAATTTCTAGGCATGTTAAAAATGTTTAAGATGGAAAAGAAGGTACCTGTAGCATTCTAGACCAAAAACACAAATTGGCCTAGAACTTCAGCAGGCGGTAACTAGCATCCTAGAACCCAGAAAAAGGTGAAACTTGGAAAGACTGTCCAAAATATGTATATGAATTAACCCAATTGAGATCCTACTAAAAACCCAATGGAGTAGGTGCGATAATACATAATTACAACGCAAAATTGCTCCAAGTTGAAGAATGAACAGAAAAATTAATGGACAATTTTCAAATAACCATAACTTTCTTCTTAAGACTTGGAATTGAGCATGGAAGCAGGTGTTGGACAATATAATATAATTATTCACCCAGAAAATTGATCTGGATAATCAAATTTTCAGGAAATTAGAAGAAATAATTCTGATATATTATTGAACTAGAATGGTTAATATTTTTCATGAAATTGATGAGTCAGTTAACCTGACAAAGTTTTGTTGGCTGCACATTTTGCAGAGTTAACAACAAATAAATCATATCAAGATCAACACATAGTTAATAGGAATGGAATATGCACATGGGGATTACAACCAGGAAGATGAGATCAGATGGATGGATGCCCATACTAGCATTGAAGGAAAAAACTCCAATGGGCATGGAGAAGGAAGGGATGAAAACATGAATATGGTAGAGACCATTAAAAATTTGCAGAAGGATGTCCAAAGACATAAAACTGATAATGAAAGGATTATGAGAGCCAAGGAGAAACATGAGGACTTCAACATGAAGTGAATGCAAAGTTTGAATAGAATAGAAAATAAATTGGTTAAGGAGAGTGGCTCAATAAAATCAGGAAATCACAGGTCTCCTGATGAGAAAAGAAGAAAAATAAGTGATAGCAGACATCATCATCACTCCCCGAGGCATTCCAATAAGAGAGCACACAACAGCTCAAGTCCATCCCCTGTCAGGAAGCATAAGAGGTCTGGGGTGGATGAGCTACGAGGAGAAATGAACAAAATCAAACCTCCTACATTTGATGGTGAGCACAAGAAGGATGAATATGTAGAGATAGGGTTGCTGGGCATGAGAAAGTATTTTCAATTGCATAATTATTCTTCTCATGCATAAGGAAGAATTGCCATCTATCAACTCAAGGGAAAGGCATCCATGTGATGGGATCAACTTGTGCAGGTGCAACACATTAAAGAGACAAATGTTACTTGGAGGGAATTCAAGAAGTATTTTGAAAATAAGTACTTGACTAAGAGATACTATGACAAGAAAATGAAAGAGCTGTTTGAACTCAAGCTTGGGAGTATGACCATAGATGAATATGAAAGAGGGTTTTTATAACTACTGAAGTATGTTTCTTTCATCAAGGATGATATTGTTAAGATTCAAAGGTATTTGAGTGGATTTCCATCATTCATCAATGAAAAAATACATTATGATGATCCGAAAACATTGGAGGAGACCATAAGGTGAGCCAAATTCCTATATGATCAACAAAAATCAAGGCCAACTTTCCAAAAATATCGAGAAGACAAAAATAAATTCAATATGGATCAGAGGAAGAAGGGAACTAAGCCAACATTCTTCAAAAATAGTCCTCAGGGACAACCAACTTCTAGAGAACCCAGAATGATGGAGACAGGGGGTCAAAGGCCAATGAAACTGCCTATTCAATGTTGGGGTTGTAAAGGAGATCATATGTTTAGAGATTTCCCTCACAGAGGTGAATAGGTGAGGACTGTTCACAATGTACAACAAGCTGAAACAATGGAGGACATGGGAAGAAATGTACCAAGGATCTATGCAGCCCTAGACAACAAGCAAGCAGAGTATCAATAACATATGATTGAAGTGGAAGGTATGATCAACAACCAAACCATCACTAATATAATTGATTTACGAGATAGTCATAGTTATATAGATCCTAAGATGGTGGAAAGTTTTCATTTTCCAAGAAGCAAGCATGGAAAATCTTGGTTGGTGTAGCTGGCTACCGGAGCCAAAAGAAAAGTTAATGAGATGGTTAAGTCATGTTCTATGGACATGAATGGACTAAACACCAGGGCATATTTGAACATCTTGCCTTTAGGTTCCTATGAATGTCTAATTGGGATGGATTGGTTGGAACAACATCATGCTATCCTAGAATGTCATAAAAAGACATTTATTTGCTTGGATGAGGAAGGGAACCTAAGGACACTGCAAGGAATTCCTAGGGCAGTAACCATTAGAGAAATTTCAGCATTGCAGCTGAAGAAATGTTAGAGAAAAGGGTGTCAATTATTTGCAACACATATGGAAGAGACACCTAAAGATAAGGTGTCAAATATTGAATATTATGCAGTCCTAAAAGAGTTTGAAGATGTGTTTAAGGAAATACCAAGATTACCCCCTAAAAGAGACATTGATTTCTCCATAAATTTGATGCCTGGAGCAACTCCAGTATCCAAGGCTCCATACAAGATGAGTACACCAGAATTGAAGGAGTTGCAAATACAACTTGAAGAGCTGTTGAAGAAGGGGTATATATGCCCAAGTGTGTCACCTTAGGGTGACCCAGTTTTATTTGTGAAGAAAAAGGATGGAACATTGAGACTTTGCATTGACTTTAGGCAGTTGAACAAGGTAAATGTGAAGAACAAGTATCCTTTGCCAAGGATTGATGACCTCTTTGATCAGTTGAAAGATGAAAAAATATTCTCCAAGATTGATCTTAGGTCCGATTATCATCAAGTAAGAATTAAAGAAGAAGACATCAACAAGACTACGTTCAAAACAAGGTATGGTCATTATGAGTTCACTGTGGTGCCCTTTGGATTATCAAATGCACTAGCTGTATTCATGTGTTTAATGAATGGTATTTTCAGAGAATACTTAGATAAGTTTGTCATTGTATTTTTAGATGACATTCTTATATATTCTAAGTCGGAGGAAGAGCATGAAGAATACTTGAGGATGGTATTACAAGTATTAAGGGAACACCAGTTGTATTCCAAATTGAGAAAGTGCTCATTTTATCATAAGCAAATTCATTATTTGGGACATATCATTTCAGAGGAAGGGATAACAGTCGATCCTGAGAAGGTAGAAGCCATTAGAGGATGGTCAAATCCAAAGAATGTGACATAGGTCATATCACTCATGGGACTTGTAGGTTACTATAGGATATCTATTGAAGGATTCTCAAATATTGCACACCCAATCACTTCCTTGCAAAAGAATGGGGTGAAGTTTTAGTGGACATTGGATTGTGAAAATAATTTCCAACACTTGAAGCAATTATTAACTAGTGCTCCAATTTTAAGGATTGCAGATCCAAATGAAGACTTCATTGTATGCACCGATGCATGTAAAGAAGGACTTGGTGGAGTCCTCAGTCAAAATGGGTTTTTTGTATGTTATGAATCAAGGAAGTTGAAGGAGCATGAAAGGCACTATGCCACTCATGATTTGGAATTAGCAGCCATAGTGCATGCCTTGAGGAAGTGGAGGAACTACCTCATGGGGAAAATGTTTGAGCTGAGGACATACCATAATGGCCTGAAATATTTATTTGATCAACCAACTCTAAATGTTAGGCAAAATAGATGGCTAGAATTTATCAGTGAATATGAATTTTATATAAATCATATCAAGGGGAAAGAGAACAAAGTGGCCGATGCACTCAATAGAAGAGTGCATGAGTTTCATGCTACAACCATTAGCATGTACCAATCAGATTTGAAACAACAAATTTTAGAGGCTACAAAATCAGATTTGCAATACAAGGAATTATTGGCAAAATTACAACAAGGTATTTTGCAGTAGAAAATTGAAGACTATAAGCTAGGAAATGATGAAATTCTTATGTACGTGTGCAGAATTTATGTGCCAAATTCCCAAGAATTGAAAAATATGATATTGAGAGAAATGCATAAATGTTGGGCACCCAGGTTATCAGAAAACTATTGCAGCTATCAAGAGCCAATATTATTGGCTAGACATGAAGAAAGAAGTTGCTGATTTTATTGCCAAATGTTTGGAATGTCAAAAGGTAAAGGTTGAACATAGACACCCAGATGGTTTGCTACAACCATTACCCATTACTGAGTGGAAATGGGAAGTTGTAACAATGGATTTCATCACCAAACTCCCCAGAACAAACAAGCAACATGATTCTATCATAGTAGTGGTGGATAAGCTTACTAAAGCTACCCATTTTATTCCAGTTAAGCTCACTCACAAGGAAACCAACATTGTTGATGTTTATATGAGAGAAATTGCTTGATTACATGGCATACCCAAGAAAATTGTGTCTGACAGAGATCCAAAATTTACATCAAATTTTTGGAAGGGATTATTCAAGGGATTTGGAACACATTTGAATTTTAGCACAACTTATCATCCATAGTCAGATGGACAAACATAGAGGGTGAATCAAGTGATTGAGGATATGTTGAGGATGTATGTGATGGATAAACCATCAAAATGGGAAGACTACCTACACTTAGTATAGTTTTCTTATAACAATGGGTACCAAACATCTCTAAATATGAGCCCATTTGAGGCACTTTATGAAAGAAAGTGCAACACACTGGTAAGCTAGGATAACCCAACAGATAGAGTAGTGATTGGGCCATATTTACTTAGGGAAATGGAGGAGAAAATGTTGAAAATAAAAAAAAATTTAAAGGCTTCCCAAGACATGACGAAAATCTATGTTGATAAGGGAAGAAATCACAGGGAATTTAAAGTGGGGGACCATGTAATATTGAAAGTGAAGGCTGACAGAAGTTCCCTGAAGTTGGGAAATTGTTCAAAGTTGGCAGCTCGCTATTGTGGGCCCTTTGAAATCCTAGAGAGGATTGGTCCAATAGCTTATATGATTGCATTTCCTGCATCTATGTCTGTTCATAATGTATTCCATGTATCATTGCTCAAGAAATATATACCTGATGCTAATCATTGAATTGATTGGAATGTGATTCAGGTGGAGCAAGAAGGCTCTATCCAAGTGCATCCGGTACACATTTTGGACCAGAAAATCAAACAACTCCGGAATCGAGCCATAGGGCTTGTAAAAGTCCAATGGACTTGGTACGGTCCTGAGGACGCTACTTGGGAGCATGTGGATGCAATGCGGGCAGAATACCCACATATTTTTGAAGATTTTGGAAATCTTGTTGATATGTGTACATAATGCACCGAGGACAATGCATAAATAAGTGGAGGGGATTGTAATACCCCTAGGACGAACCCAAATGTAAATGTAAATGCAAATGTACTTAAGCTGGTGAGCTATTTGATATCATTTTTGTATGCACCTTCCATGGTATAGTGCGCACATGTACTGCGCACTAAAATGATGAAGTGTGCACATTCCAGGATACCATGCACAACAAACTTAAGTGCACACGATTTTCAGGTCATGGAGCCTTTGTGTATATGTTGTGTTTTATAGGCTGGTAAGACAATTATTATAAGCTAGGAGGCTTATGTGTTGAATTAGGATGGAGAGCCTAGATGCTAAAGGCTAGTGAGCCTATTTTGTATATGTCTTATCATTAATATAAAATACATTGTTGTGTGTAGACCAACCATAATAAAAGAGTATGGGGGACTAAACACCACTAGTTAGGGAAAAGGGGGGCTAAAAGTTAAGGAAAAGGGATAATCTAGGGAGCTTAAGCCAAAAATGAATATTATATTAATATTCCTTAAAGTATAAAGTATGGATAATTATTTTATCCTAAGTTTTGAGAATGGGACAAGTGGGCCAAAGTAGCTCTCAACATGACAAATGTCAATTTGGGGACATGCATACATATGGTATAGAATTAGTTCATTTTCCAATCATTCCATCACCATTCACTCACTCATTGAGCTGTCTTCCGTACCTTCCTGTACATGTATCCGTAACCATACCTGTATCTGTACCTGGTTAGCTTGGGATTTAGACTGAAGAAGCGAGTTGTCATGCTCGTGGGATATTGAAGAGGTGGGTTTTCAGGCCCGTGAGAAGTTTCTCTCTAGGTGAGAGAATTGTTGGGAATTGATTTCCAAAGGTGCTAAACTGCAACTACAGGTCTCTGAGACTTCCTGTCCGGCCTGTTGTTGAAGCCCTGGAAGGGAAGTGGGGTAGCTGAGGGACTGTTGAGAAGAGAAGGGGAACACTTCCTGGGGTGGGACATGCATGTGGGGAATGAGGGAATGTAGGATGCTAGTTTGAGTTGGAACATGTGATGGAGTCTTTCCTGTTGTCTGAGATACATCAGCCTGGTTAGGAATCCCTTTACCCAGGTGGAGTTTAGTCCCATATTGGGGGTGACCCACTGCTGAGAGTGATGAGTAGTGTGGTCTAAGGTTGGGAGGTTCATAGAAGGTCTACACGTAGTTGGTGATATTCTTACCAAGATAAGTGTCAATTGTGTGTTAATTTATATGCTGCATTATTAATTATGTGTTTATTTTTATGGGTTTTTATTGTGTGTGGTTAAAACCTGTCGTTATATTAATGGTTATTTCCTTTCTATGCTGCATGTATATGTTTACTATTATTTCCGTATGAATCTGTGCATTTAAAGAATGTATTTTTCTATTTTAAGTTTTTTATATAAAGTTCTGCAAGAGTTTCTGTGTGTATATGATTTAATTTACATACAGTTTGAAAATGTTTACGTGGCATAGCCCAGTTGGACACTAGGGATGTTACATGCTGTAATTGTTCTACCAAAGTCTTGATGTATATGAGGATGTCATCCTGATACACCACTACAAACGAATTGGTGAAAGGCCGTAAGATATCATCCATCATCCTCATGAAAGTTGTCGGGGCATTTTTCAAACCAAAGGGCATGACCAACCATTCAAAAAGACCTTCTTTTGACTTGAAGGCAGTCTTCCATACATTTGTTTGCTCTAATGGGACCTAATGGTAGCCATACTTTAGATCAATCTTACTAAATTATTTCCCCCCCTTGAGTTGATCAAGAAGATCGTCGATTCGGGGAATTGGGTACGAGTTCCAGATTGTGATTTTATTTAGGGCCTGGTAATCAATGTTGAGTCACTAGGTCTTGTATTTCTTTTGCACAAGCATGATTGGTCTTCCACAAGGTGATGATTTGGGTTGGATGTGCCCCTTTTGGATCAGTTCTTGGATCTGACGTATGATCTCCTCATTTGCTAACAAAGAGTGGCAATAGACTATCCCATTGGGTAGCAGTGTATCGGGGTTAATATCGATGGAATGCTTGACATGACAATGGAGAGGTACCCTAATAGGTGAGGAGAAGATATCTTTGTATTCTTCCACAACCTTATCCACTTGATTCTACTACCTTGAGAGGTCAGTTGTGGAGGCCATGAATGTGGCTACCATATTTCGCTCACTCTAAGAGTGAATCATGAAGAAGACAAAATTCCTAGTCCGAGATATGATCATGAAGAAGACAAATCTGTTGGGTATCCTATACAATTTCCTATACACAGTAATAATAACACTGCGAGGCCTAGACTCATATACAACATGATGTTTCCATAAATAAGGTTGGCCCAAAATAACTTCACAAATTTCAAGGGGAGAAACATCACACAACACCTCATCTTTGAAGGGCTTGATGTAATAGGATAGGCGACACTATTGGCTGACGTGAATATCACTTCCTTGGCGGAGCTATCCGATGGTGTAGGGATGTGGGTGCAACATTTTTGGTAGGGCTAGCTACTTTTTGACCTCCGTTGAGATGAGGTTCTTCTAGCTACCGCTATGAATGATGAAGTGTAGCGAGGCACCTTTCACCCACATATATGAATGAAAGAGGCACTTACCTTCCTCTAGCTCATCAGGTTCACTAGATTGGATCTTGGTGGTATAAATGGTGGCACTGGGTTCCGTGTCAATGATCTGTCTCCCCTTTTTTTGGTTCTGAATTAGATTCAAAACCCACATCTGATTTAGAGGCTTTCACCTCAACCACCAATGACTGCTTAGAGAAACAATCAACAATGTTATGCAAGGGGCTCTTACGAAAGTCACACCACTTCTCGATATCTTTCTTCATCTTTCCATTGTCCTTATTTTCTTGCGGCTTATACTAGTTGTACTGACGCTATCCATATTTTCTCTGCCCTTTGTTTTGTGTGTTGGGGCTTCCCTTTCCTTGCTTCTGCTGTGAGGGGTTCCCAGAACCAAATTGTCACATCTTTTGTTTAAGCTTCTACTCAATTTTGATGGCATATCGATAGGACGCTCCCAAGGAAGATATGTACATAAATGATCTAGGTGGATTCTATGTCCACCCAACTATTCCAACTAGCTCAAAATAGTCTTATGGAAACTTACTATTTTTAATAGTTTTTCGGTTCCTAAACTTTCAAGGCCATTTTGAGGGCCTAAATGAAGTTTTTTGGGATTGAGAACCTCAATGATAATCAAAGGCTCTTATTGAGCCCCCAAAATGAATCCCCTTGATGATACCTTTCCAACTAGCTATCATGCGCCCCAAAGGAAGATCGTATGCGAAAGTTACATCCCTGGGAAGTTGATACACCAAACTACCCAAAACGGGGTCCACAAAACTATTGGCTTTTCATATTTCGGGGTTAGGGTTTTGGATTTTCTTTATGTTAAAAAGGCCTTTAGAGCCTCATTGTAATCCATATTATTTCTAATGTGAGTAGCCGTCACATCTCTTCTTAGAGATAAGCTGCCACCATTCTAGCGAGTCTTTCACTTTGTATTTCTACATTTTTGTACATTTCCCTCATTAATAGAAATTGTGTATTATTTATCTCTGTGTTTATGGTTATACCTATGATATATATTTGTTGTATTATTGGATATCTAATATATTTCTATACATTTCTTTATTATATCTTTTCTCTCATTTCGTGCCTAAAATAATCTGGATCAGTGGTATCACAGTAGGTTGCTCTTGATCGTTTTTCAGTGCATGTCCCCGATGAGGTCCGAGTATAGAAAGTTGGGTCTCAAGCTTGTCTCTCTTTAGGACAATTAGTCTCACACGCTCAAGAAAACCTCCATGGTGGAAAAAAAGAAAAATGATAGAGCATAAAATTCTATTAATCTGTTGCTTGAGCAAGCTCTAACGCGACAGAGGTACAAAATGTTGGAGAAATTTTCCCACATCCTTCAATTTCTGCCAATAAAAACAAGCGCGTCTTCATCAAGAAGCCACTTTGGAGGCACCTTGACTTTCAAGGTACAAGTTAATTTTGATATTCCCATATTTGAAGGATAGATAGATGCAGATGTCCTATAAAAATGGTTAAATTTGCTAGAAAGTTATTTCTCTGTTCATAATTTCTCCGACATGGAAAATATCACCTTCGCACTCCTTAAGGATCTCCCCCATGTCAAACATTGGTGGGAAACTTACTGGGATAAAATTTCCACAGAGGAGTCTAGAATATATGGGGTCGATCCCACTTGATATTTTTTTTTGGATGTGGTCAAGGAACAATATTACCCTGTTGGAAACTATGACAACCAATACATGAGATGAACCATGCTATGAAAAGAGAGGGGCCAATAATTTTCGGAGTTCACCAATACATTCCATACCTTGCACACCAAGATGGGTATCAAATACTCCAAGCGACATTTGGTTCTGAAATACCGTGGGGCTTTACATAGATACATCGAAACTGAAATGGATTTTCTAGACATCTCATCACTGGGTGTTGGTTATCGATATGATGTTAAAATCAAGCAGAAATTTAAGCACCAGAGCAAGTGGGAGTTCGGGTATGCAAATTCGTAAAAAACAAAGTATGGTAATGATGACCCTAACAAATAGGCTTCAAAAAACCATTCCAAGCCACATGAAAATAAGATTAATGTAAAGACAAAGAAGGACACTAGAAAATGGTGTGATTTACACAAAATCCACTAGCACAACACCGATGAATGTATCTAAAAACACTCATTAGTGTCCAATATCAAAGTCAAGGAGTCGAACCCTGATTCAAAATCTAATTAAAAAAATACTGGTAGAAGACAGATCATCGATGCAGATCCCACTACTATTGTCACGACCACGACAATTCAACCAGAAGAAACAACATATCTTGAAGAGGGGGAGCGCCTTTTTCATTCACATATGTGGGTGAAGGGGGCCCCATTGCATTTTATTGTTGATAGCGGAAGCCAGAATAACCTCATCTCAGCAGAGGTCGTTAAACAATTGGGATTGTTGACAACACCACACCCACAACCATACAACATCGAGTGGCTTTGTCAGGGATGAGATACTCATGTCATCAAGCAGTGCCGATTGTCATACAACATCCATCCCTTCAAGGATGAGTTATTATGAGATTTACCCCCACTAGATGTCTATTGTTATCACTCCATAATTTCCCTTGGCCATGGGAGGAAAACTACAAAGGTAAATACATACCAATTTGAGCTTCGAATTTGGATTTTCCAATCTAGAGAGGGATCTCTCACTGTATATTAGGCTCAGTGACTAGATCTGAGATGGAAATAAGTTTTTTTTTAAATGATGGTGGCAGAGTCAAAAGATTAGAAGCATTGGGAATGGAGTCTATTTTAAGGTAATGGGAACTATCAATGACTGGTTGTGGAATTCTCAAGGAAGAAGAGGCAAGATAGTAGATGTTTTGAGTTATTCAAATTGTTGTAGTATGGGTGAGGTACAAAAATCTAGAACCAAATGAATTTGGAGCATCAATCACATGATGAATTCCAAAGCATTTCAGAGGAAAACATATGAAAATACTCATCAAATATAAAAATAGAGCATAGCAAATGAATTATGTAATCATAAAATTGATGCTAAATACTAAAGAAATTTAAAATCAAATGGAGAAAAATGAGATAAAACATATACACAAAGAAAAAGAGGACACAAAACTCAAAACCTTCCACACAAGAATCTCTGATAAGAGTAATTCTGGACTTCTGACTGATATTCCATTAAAACTCAAAATTACACAAGTGCTCAAAGAGATGTCTCTTCTACAATTTTTTCCAACTATTAGTCAATCAAAATTAAAAACATGTATAGAAAAATCTCTTCCCCAATTTTAGGAGGTCGAGCTCAGCTACTTCCCAAAGTTGGATTTGGTTACAAAATTATAGAAACATGTTTAGAACTACCTGCTAAGAAATATGAATCAGTTTTCTGGAAAATAGGGGTCAAAGATAACATCATATCTTCTGAATCATGATATTTGTAACAAACCTGAGAGAGGTTTTTGTGAATGGGCTCATTATTGACAAAATCCTTTTTCAATTTTCCAAAATTCCTCTCCAGCATCTCTGGATATGCACTCAATGATAATGAATAAAACAAGAAATCATTATATGTTTAAATATGAAAAATAGGTTGTAAAGATCCATTTGAGTATTCCAAACCATGACACTTGTGAAGAAACTGAGAGAGGTTTTTGTGAATGGGATCCTTCTTCAAAAAATGATCTTTCATTTTTCCAAAATTCCTCTCTAGAGTCTCGGGATCCATGCCCAAAGATAATGAATAAAACAAGAAATCATTAAATGTTTAAATATGAAAAACAAGCTGTAAATATCCATTCGAATATTCAAAACCATGACCCCTGTGAAAACACCGAGAGAGGTTTTTGTGAATGGGCTCATTCTTGACAAAAGCCTCTTTCATTTTTCAAATATTCATTCTCATTTGGTCAGAAAATGATTTTTAAGTTGACTACAAAAAATTCATTTCCAAAACTTGCGTAGCGAACTTGCACAACAAACTTGTGTAGCGAACTTGCACAACGAACTTGCGTAGTGAACTTATGGAGCGAGGTTCCTTTTGATTTTTTTTTCTATTGTTTGGCTTTGATTGATGGCTAAAGGTCACTGATTGATAGTTTGACACTTGATAAGAATCCCTAGGACAACTTCATTACCCTTTCAAACACCATTTTCTTCAAGATCCTAATATATGTCAAATACTCGATTCATACTTTGACCCTTGAGAGAATTATAGAACACTAACATTGGATCCAATGAGGATTTTTTCCTACCTATATGAAGCAAAGAAATTGTTGACCATGTGTCTTCATCCATTGGGTGGTTTCCAACCTGCAAACTGACTAGTGTCTTTCTCCAACTAAAACCAAACCCACTCTTCAAACTGTACAGTGGAATATGAAAACAATGTTGCAAACTAAAAACTGAAATGAAAACTCACTACTGAAAAATATGCTCAGAATGCTGAGCTTATTCACACACCTACCCACTCTAGCTGATCCATGAATTGTTAATCAAGTGAAGTCAAATATCCAGTGAAAACATATAAGCACTTTATCCACTGTTTGATTTTCTTGCATATCTTTTTTCAGGAATAAAATGCAATACTTGCTTAGTGAAAACTCAAATAAAAAACTTGTAGTCAAACTCAATATTGACAAAAAATGAAAAGTCTGAAAGTTTGAACTCACTTACTGAATCCAAATATGTTGCAAAAGGATCATCAAAATAATGCAAACTGATGTCCAGACATTGCTCAAGATTTTCACTATGATGTGTGACCCCTCCAACTTCATTTTTTCCTTCATGCAAATTTAATTGATAGTTGTCACAAAGAGGTTGAAAATATACACTAAATTTATGCGATGAAACCCCTGCTGGAAAGAAATACATGGCTGATTCTGACATCGACTAATCATTATCTTCATTTTCCAACTCAGGGTTATTCAATGGTTGCAAATTTTGACTGCTAAAATTTTCCATATAATCAACTACGAGGTCACGAAGAACACAAATAAATTGATGATTTGAATTGTTGTCATATTGCTCCAAAAAGGTAATATCTCTTTGCATCAACTTGCAACCCTTAGCTTTGTTAATGATTTTGAAATCTTCTTTCAACAACACAATTGAAGAAAAACATAAGGACAGAGGGTTACCTTCAACCAACCAACTATTTAATTCATATTCAATAGCATAACTGTCATACACATACTTAATTCTTTCTTTAAATTGTTGAGAAGGATCATTTTCTAATAGAGAACATGCATTTGGTTGTTCTAAGAAATCAACATTATATTAACTGCATAATCATTATCACACTCATCATACTTATGAACATCAAACACATCTGCAATTTCATCAATCAAGAACATTGGGACATCAACTTGCTCTCCAACAAGATGATTTTCCAGTTCAATTTCATGACATTCTTCATTGAAAATTTCGAAAAACATTCACGGAAAAATCAACATTCTACTCATGATGAAAATACTTAAAATTCAAATCAACAACAAAATGTTTTGGGACAACAACTTGTGGATCAAAAACCTGTTCATTTTCCTCTGCAAATACATCAACATTAAAAACTTCAAGAAAATGCATGATTTTATTAACCCTCTACTCAAAATTCAGATTGGTTACAATTTGTTCATGGTCACTCTCATGTTCTACAGTATCCAACTACTCATTTCGAATCTATTATGAAAGATTCCCATAATCTTGAAGGTTATCTTCCACTTCTTGTGCATCGTTAAACATTTTCTACAAGGTAGAATGGCTCCTCTACATTAGAAGAAAAGATAAGTCTGGATGAAAATCTATTGCATTACACAACATATTAGCAACTTTTGAAGGTTGGATCCTTTTAGGCATCATGTAGTACAAATTAGAAAACCTCCTACTGAACATAAAGATTGTTTCATTGCACTGTCTTTTCATGGCACTGAACTCAAAAAGGTATTGATCCAAGGAATTCCTCTCACCCCAGAACTTTAGAAAACCATCCTTCAATTCTTCCCATGAGCTGATGATCTTGGGTTGTAAGTGTCTAAACCACTGTTTAGCATCTCCTTGCAATGATTGAGAAAAGGATATCATACAAACATCATCATGCTCAATTTCAAATAAATCTGCAAACTGCTCAAAAGCATGGATATGTTTCTTAGTTGTAGGGTTACTGGGTTCTCCATCAAATAAAGGTAGGTATTTATAGTGATTGGGAGGAAAATCATGTAGTATATGAGGTAATTGAAGTGGTCTGTATGTCCCTTTGATCTTGGAGGGTTGAGGCTTAAGCATAAGAGATATGATATTTTCTTGGGTATCTTGAGGCTTATCATATTGATCATGTACATTATATAATTCGAATGAAATCTCTTGGTCAAGATCAATTATGCAAGGAACATGAGATGTATTTACAACTTTAGAAGAAGGATACACAAATGTAGTTTTCTGGTGATCATTAGGATTCAACAGGTAAAGACAAATTCTCTTAACATGTTCAGGAAAGGACAAGAGGTAACTGATGAAAAATAATAAGATCTATTGGAAAAAACTAAAGCTTTGATACCAATTTTTCCCATGATGTCCTTCCATGTCTCTGTCAATGGATCTCATCCCCCAGTGGAGTCTTTGAATCTGATTGAAGCATGATTGGAGTCGCCAAGTGAATGGTACAAACTTATTTGTGTTTGATCTCTGTTCACCATCAGAAGTCAAATCCGGTCTTTGTCATTTTATCCCAGGGAATATTTCACCTTCGCTCCCTGACAATGATGCCAAAAATGTTATCACTCCGTAATTTCCCTAGGCTGTGGGATGAAAACTACAAAGGTAACCACATACCACTTTGGGCTTGGAATCTGGCCTTTCCAAACCAGAGAGGGACATCTCACTATATATTAGGCTCAGTGATCATATCTGAGATGGAAATAAGGTTTTTTTAAAATTATGGTGGCAAAGTCAAGAGAGGAGAACCATTGGGCATGGAGTCTATTTTAAGGTAATGGGAACTATCAATGACTGGTGGTGGAATTCTCAAGGAAGAAGATGAAATATAGTAGATGTTTTTATTTATTCAAATTGATGTAGTATGGGTGAGGGACATAAATATAGAACCAAATGACTTTGGAGCATCAATCACAGGATGAATTCCAAAGCATTTCAAAGAAAAACATATGAAAGTACTCAACAAATATGAAAACAAAGCATAGCAAATGAATTATGTAATAAAAAAATTGATGCTAAATACTGAATAAATTTAACATCAAATGGAGAAACATGAGAGAAAACATATACATAAATAAAAAGAGGACACAAAACTCAAAACCTTCCACACAAGAATCACTTGTAAGAGTAATTCTGGACTTCAGACTAATATTCCATTAAAACTCAAAATTGCACAAGTGCTCAAAGAGATGTATCTTCTACAATTTTTTCCAACCCTTAGTCAATCAAAATTAAAAATATATATATAGAATTTTTTTTTCCCCAATTTGAGGAGGTAGAGCTCAACTACTTCCCAAAGTTGGATCTGGTTACAAAATTATAACAACACGTTTAGAACTTCCCGCTAGGAAATAGGAATCAATTTTCTGGAAAATAGGGGTCAACGATAACATCATATATCTCGAATAGATATTTGTTACAAAAATAAGAGAGGTTTTTGTGAATGGGCTCGTTCTTGAAAAAATTCTCTTTCATTTTTCCAAAATTCCTCTTCAGCATCTCGAGATCCATGCCCAAAGATAATGACTAAAACAAGAAATCATTAGATGTTTAAATATGAAAAATAGGTTGTAAAGATCCATTAGAATCTTCCAAACCATGAAACCTGTGAAGCAACTGAGAGAGGTTTTTATGAATGGTCTCTTTCTTGACAAAATCCTCTTTCATTTTTCCAAACTTCCTCACCAGAGTCTTGAGATTTATGCCCAGATATAATGACTAAAATAGGAAATCATTAAATGTTTAAATATGAAAAATAGGTTGTAAAGATCCATTCAAATATTCCAAACCATGACATGCGTGAAGAAAATGAGATAGGTTTTTTTTTAATGGGCTCGTTCTTGACAAAATCCTCTTTCAGTTTTCAAATATTCATTTTCATTTTGTCATAAAATGAATTTGAAGTTGACTACAAAAACAATCATTTCCAGAATTTGCGTAGCAAACTTGCACAACGAACTTGTGGAGCGAGGTTCCTTTTGACATTTTATTCTATTGTTTGGCTTTGATTGATGGTTGAATGTCACTGAGTGATAGTTTGACACTTGAGATGATGATAAGAATCCGTAGGACCACTTCATTACCCTTTCAAACACCATTTTATTCAAGATCCTAATATATGTCAAATACTCGATTCAGAATTTGACCCTTGAGAAAATTATAGGACTCTAACATTTGTGATGTTCTCTTGGGCCAACCATATATGTGGAAGAACCATGATATTTATGAGTCTTGACCCTGTAGTGTTATTTTTACTATGGGGGGTAATCTCTATAGGATACTAAAGGTAGTTTTGAATACTGTCCCACATAAACAGTGTCGCAAGTTAGTATCTCATACTACAAAATTAATCTTCTTCACAATCTGTTCAAAAGGTGAACATAAGGACACTACAACCACCACAATTTCGGTCCAAGCATATTCTATCCAACATAAACAGTTTTAAAAGATTGCAAAAAAGTGTAAAGATTCCTTCTACACACATGAATCTCATGTAGCCAGATTGGATAAAAAGGTCCAACCCTTCCAGCTACAGGTTCGTGACAACCTTCAACAAGCTAAGCAACATAAATTCTCCAACAAGGAAAGCAACTCATCAAGACACAGATTCAATAAACAATTTTCTCTCTCCCTCGGGCACTCAACACAATGGATACCATAGTTTTCTAAGGAAAGAGGATTGATCCAGGTGGATATCAGTGGCCACCCACCTATTCCAACTAGCTCAAAACAGTCTCCTGGCAACTTACTATTTTTAGTAGTTTTTTTGGTTCCTAAACTTTCGGGGCCGTTTTGAGGGCCTAAATGAAGTTTTTTGGATCGAGCACCTAAATTATAGACAAAGGCCTTAATTGAGCCCCCAAAATGAATCCCCTCTATGATACCTTTCCAACGAGCTATTGTGTGCCCCAAATGGATATCGTATGCCAAAGTTACGCCCTCGGGAAGTTGATACACCAAACTAACCAAAACAAGGTCCACAAAACCGTTGGATTTTCATCTTCTGGGGTTAGGGTTTTGGATTTTATTTATGTTAAAAATACCTTTAGAGCCTCATTGTAATCCATATTCTTGTGAATGCGAGTAGCCGTCACATCTCTTATAAGAGATAAGCTGTCGCCATTCTAGCGAGTCTTTCACTCTATATTTCTACAGTTTTGTACATTTCTCTCATTAATAGAAATTGTGTATTACTGTATCTTTGTGTTTATGGTTATACCTATGATATATCTCTCTTATATTATTGGATATATGATATATCTCTGTACATTTCTTTATTTTATCTCTGCTCTCATTTCATGCCAAAAATAATATGGATCAAGAAACTCCATTTCTTCCTGGATGTATCTATGCAAACCACTGCGGTACTTGAGCACCAGATGTTGATAAGAATATTTGATACCCAGCTTGGTGTGCAAGGTATGGAATATATTTGTGAACTTTGGCACTTCTTGGTCCCTTTCCTGCTGCAATGTGGTTCATTTTGTATACAAGTCATCATAACTTCCAACAGGGTAGTATTGTTTCTTAATAACATCCCGGAAGGAACCCCAAGTGCGTACAACTACAAATAATGTATATCCCTCTGTTTCCTTTTTCTCACAGAAACTCTCCCACCAATATTTGACATGAGGGATGAGATTGAGGAGTGCAAATGTAATCTTTTCTCTATCAGAAAAGTTGTGGACATAAAAATACCCTTATAGAAGTTTTAACCATTTATCTATGACATCTGCATCTTTTTGACCTTCAAATATAGGAATATCAAAATTGATATGTACCTTGAAGGGGGCGGCGCCTCCACTTGAGGTATATGCGTCACTTGTCGGCAGTCATTGAAGGATTTGTGCAAATTTATCCATCATCTTGTTCCTCTATCACTTGAGGGATTCCTCGAGCAACATTTTGAAAGGATCTCATGTCCCATTGTCTTTATTTTCACCCACCATGGAAGGTTTCTTGGTCACGCGAGAAAATTTTTCCTCAAGAGAAACAAGCTTGAGACCCAAATCTCTATACCCTGACCTCGTCGGGGACATGCGCTAAAAATGACAAGGAGTAGACTGCTCTGATACCACTGATCCAGATTTATGAGCGGAATGAAATGAAAATATAGATTTATAATATTAACACAAAGACACAATGAATAATAACAAAGATACAGTGAAACTTGACTTCTATTAAATAAGAAATATGTTAAAACTGTAAAATGCAGACTGGAACAAGCTTGCTAGAATGGTGGAAACTTATCTCTGAGAAGAGAAGTGACGACTATGCTCATTAGTAAGAAGATGTTACAATGAGGCTCTAAAGGCCTTTTTACATCAAACATGAATGCAAAAACTCTAGACATCCAAAAGCCTAACCCTAGGAGATGAAGCGCCAAAAGTCATGTGGGCCTCATTGGGGTAAGTTGGTACATCAACTTTTGAGGTCATAACTTTTGCATACGATCTTCATTTTAGGCATTCGATACCTCATCGAAAAGGATTATCAGAGAAGTACAACTTCCATTAAGTGTTTAAAAATGTTGTCGGCAACCCCTTGCCCCCAAAAAATACAAAAAAACATTGTTTAGGGCCTCAAAATGGCCCCAAAACTTTGGGACTCAAAAAACTGTAAAAAAACCGACAAATGTAAAATTGCATGTAAGCTAGTTGGAAAAGTTGGGTGGCCACCAATATCCACCTGGATAATGCCTTGCCTTCACTTTCCTTACCTTTCCTTCACTTTCCTTGCCTCCCCATGCCTAAATGCCCAAAAGACTAGTCAATGACTCATTAATGCACTCATGTGTTTGTTTAGGTTGTGTAGTGGGTATATGTAAATTTTGATAAATCCATGATTTATTAATAACATTTATTACTTATTCCATGATGTTCACTAAAATTACTGATTTTAATCAATACAATGAGATAGTTAACATGGAAACTAGATCTTAGAATGGGTATCATTTTCCAGCTACAAATAAAGGATTTGAGGTTACATTTCATGACACACCATATAAAGTAATGCCTTGCTACCAAAATTCCTCTTGGGAGACTTGAAACCATTATTATTTTCCCTTCACCATCTATGATATATTATTTCCATGCCTTTTCATTCCATGCCATTGCATCCCATTTCCATTCCTTTGCATGCCATGCCTTGCCATGCGTTGCCTTGCCTTTCCATGCCGTGCCATTCCATGCCATGCCATGCCTTTCCTTTCCTTCACTTGCCATGAAATTCCATTCCATGCCATGCCTTGCCATGCCATGCCATGCCTTTATTTTCCATGCCATGCATTTCCTTGCCTTACCATGCCATGCCTTGCCTTGCCTTGCATTTCATTTCCATTCCATACCATGCCATGCCTTGCCTTTCCTTCACATTCCATGCCATGCCTTGCCTTTCCTTTACATTCCATGCCATGCCTTTCCTTCCCATGCCTAGCCTAAAAATGTGTTAAATTGAAAAACATATGTAATAAGCACTGAGAAAAACCCTAGCGGAGGAGATCCTCCAAAAAATGGTTGTCCTGGAAACATAATTACATCATATGAGCCCCACTAGCTGAAACCTGGTGCCTCGGATCCAATGCAACCGACGGTTTGTCCATCCAAGTCCCGGTGTGAGTTTTATCATGAGTTGCAACTCACCTCCTCAAGTCATTCAGGGACATGTCAGCACTTTGGTCTAGGGGCATACAATCCAAACCAAGTAGCATAACGAAGTTTTGTAAGCTCCCTCATGTCTGTTTTTCCAAGGCCCACATGACTACACTACCCACAATTTTCTAGCACAGTGTTCTTGAAAATTGACCTCTCGTTCAGAAATTGCATTATTCCTCATTGAATAAAACCATAGTGTCGGAGATCCTCCAAAAAATAGTTTTCCAGTCAAAGGAATGACAACAAATGGGCCCCACTACTTGAATCTCGGTGCTCCAGATCCAATGCAACCAACATTTCGTCCATCTGAGTCTTGGTTTGAGTTTTATCGTGAGTTGCAACTCGCCTCCTGAATCCATTTAGGGGCATGTCGACGGTTTGGTCCAGGGGCATAAAATCCAAACCGAGCAACATATTGGAGTTCTGTAAGCTCCCACACTTTTGTTTTTCCAAGGCCCACATGACTACACTAGCCACAATTTACCAACACAGTGTTCTTGAAAATTGACCTCTCATTTAGAAATTGAACTATCCCTCATTAAGCAAAACCATAGTTCTAGAGATCCTCCAAAAATTAGTTTTTCGGTCAACGAAATGAAAAAAGATGGGTCTCACTACCTGAAACATGGTTCCTCGGATCCAATGCAACTGACAGTTCATTCATACGAGTCCCAGTTTGAGTTTTATTGTGAGTTGCAACTTTCCTCCTCAATCTATTCAAGGACATATTGACACTTTGGTCCAGGGGCATAAAATCCAAACCGAGTAGCATAACGAAGTTTCGTAATCTAACACACATCTATTTTTCCAAGGCCCACGTGACTAATCTACCCACAATTTCCCAACACAATGTTCTTGAAAATTGGCCTCTCATTCAGAAATTGCACTATGCCTCAATGAGAAAAACCATAGTGCTGAAGATCCTCCAAAAAACGGTTTTCCAGTCAACGGAATGACAATGAATTGGCCCCACTAGCTAAAACCTGGTGCTCTAGATTTAATGCAACCGACAACTTGTCCATCCGAGTCCCAGTTTGAGTTTTATCGAGAGTTGAAACTCACCTCCTCAAACCATTTAAGGACATGACAAGGCACGACAATGCAATGTTTTGGTATAGGTTTAGGTCTAGGTATGGAAATGCAAGGAAAGTCAAAGCAAGACAAGCCAAGGAAAGACATGACAAGGATAAGAAAATCTATATATGGAAAGGAAAGGAAAGGGGCATGTTGGCACTTTGGTCCAGGGGCATAAAATCCAAACCAAGCAGCACAATGAAGTTATGTAAGCTCCCACACATTTGTTTTTCCAAGGCCCACGTGACTACACTACCCACAATTTCCCAACATAGTGTTCATGAAAATCGAAATCTCATTTAGAAATTTTACTATGCCTCATTGAGAAAAACCATAGTGTCGAAGATCCTCCAACAAATGGTTTTCCAGTCAATGAAATGAAAATGGATGGGCCCCATTGCCTGAAACCTAGTTCCCCAGATCCAATGCAACTGGCGGTTCATCCATACGAGTCCTAGTTTGATTTTTATCACGAGTTGCAACTTGCCTCTTCACGCCATTCAGGGACATGTCGACACTTTGGTCTAGGGGCATAAAATCCAAACTGAGCAGCATAACGGAGTTCTGTAAGCTCACACAAGTCTATTTTTCCAAGGCCCACATGACTACACTACCCACAATTTCCCAGTAAAATATTCTTGAAAATTGACCTCTCATTCAGAAATTGCACTATGCCTCATTGGGAAAAACCATAGTGCCGAAGATCCTCCAAAAAACATTTTTTCGATCAATGGAATGACAATAAATGGGCCCCACTAGCTAAAACCCGGTGCTCCAAATCAAATGCAACTAATGATTTTCCCATCCGAATCCCGGTTTGAGTTTTATTGAGAGTTTCAACTTGCCTACTCAAGCCATTCAGGGACATTTAAAGGTACGACAAGGAAATGTTTTGGCATAGGTCTAGGTCTAGGTATGGAAATGCAAGGAAATTCAAAGCAATGCAAGCCAAGGAAAGACATGACAAGGATAAGAAAAGCTATATATGGAAAGGCAGGGAAAGGTCTAGGCCTAGGTCTAGGTCTAGGTAAATTCTATTAATTATGATAATCCATGTTTCACAACTATGAAAATACCTTAGATATATGAATAAAGAGATCTTATGTTATGCCATTGAAATTCTCATGCAAGTATTTTTATCTAAGATAGATGGGACAAGAATTAGTATAATTACATGCTTAATTAATCCTTTGATTGTAATTTTTATGTATTGAAGTTGTTCATTTAGTACAAGAATTGTTTTTTTAGGCAAAAAGTAAGGTATGATACACGAATTCCATTATTTTTTTATTAAATTAACTTAATGAATGCCTTGGCATGCCATGCCATGCCTTTCCTTCCCAAGCCATGGCATGGCAAGGAAAGGCATGGCTTGTAAAGGCAAGGAAAGGCAAGGCAAGGCATAACATGGCAAGGCAAGGAAAGGCATGACATGGCATGGCATGGCAAGGAAAAGCATGGCATGTGAAGGAAAGGAAAGGCATGGCATGGAAAGATGTTTGAAGGTAAGGTAATGCATGGCATGTCATGGCATGGGAAGGAAAAGGCATGGCATGGCAAGGCAAGGCATGGCATGAAATGCAATGGAAAGGAAAGGAAAGGCATGGAATGGAATGACATGTGAAGGAAAGACAAAGGCATGGCATGGCATGCAATCGCAAGGAAAGAAAAGGCATGGAATGGCATGACATGTGAAGGTAAGGCAAGACATAGTATGGCATGGAAAGTGAAGGAAAGGAAAGTCATGGAATGGGAAGGCAAGGCAATGCATGGTATGGAAATGCATGGCTTGGAAAGGAAAGGCAAGGCATGGCATTCCATGGAAAGGTAAGGCAATGCATGGCATGGCAAGGCAAGCCAAGGCATGGAAAGGCAAGCCAAGGCATGGCATGGCATGACAAGGCATGGAATGGCATGGAAATGCTTGGCATTGCTGTCACTTGTCTTTCCATGCCATTGCTTGCCATGCCATGCCTTTCCATTCCATTCCTTTCCATTCCATTCCTTTCCTTGTCATGCCATGTCATTCCATGTGATGCAGGATCATCACCATCAACATTAAATAGGCTAGGAGGAGGAAAACTCAACACCCAACACGCGGATTTGAAGTTGTTTTTGAATTCCAAGGAGGAGCACATCTTTCCTTTTTGAAAGGATTGTATTTAAAGATTTAAATGTTTTGAGGCTTGAGCCATCAAATAAGGCTGCCAAGGATTGTAATTGTTTTAATTAGGAGATAAGGTTGTACAAATATTGAGTATAGAATCAAATCTGAATGTAATCACCATTCGATGTAATAGTCCTTAGTAAATGGATGAATTAACTGTGAGATGATAGCTCTAAGGTAGTTTGGAGGGAAGGCTCGAGAAGCCCCTCGTTGTATAAATATATGTATTGTATGCCCAAATGAGGTTGCTGAATATTTTGGTTGTTGATGAATTTTATTGTTATTTTTAAGAGAGATGTTGAAGCTTATGAGGAGTTGTAAAGAAATGTATGAGTCCATGTACATATTTTACTGAACGAATACAAGTAGAGATGTTTGATTCCAATTGTATGGTGTTGTGTTCATCTGAGTTATTTGAGTACAAGTGATGTTTCTTTATGCTCTCTGCGTTTTATTTGTTTATGTATCTTTTATGCATGAATATGTTTTTCATGGTTAAGTGTGGAAACATTTGATGTTTTTGTAAGTTTCACTTGTTTTCTCTTTTGAGATTCCTAGTGAAAGGAGTGCACAAAGTCCACAAAGAGTGCATAGGCTGAGTCGATATAGACTTAGAAGCTCAGAAGAGATAACATGAATTTACAATCGAAGTGCAGAGAGTGCACAATTGTTCAAAGGAGAGAAAATATTTGAGATGACCCATGTAAGGAGTGCATCGAGCCAACACTTTCTTTAAGTGTTGAAGAAGTTTTAGAGGAGACAAACACAAGGAGTGTGTGGGGATATTTTCTTCAAAAATATCTAAGCCTAAAGGTTTCTCAGAAATATCTAAGTCTGAAATTCATCAGAAGTTTCAGGGATGCAAGGAATGCACCAAAGGTTCATAAACCTCGGAGGAACAAATCTCATAAGAGATAGCGAGTATAAAAGTTCCATAGGAGGGACTTAGAAAATTTCTAAGTCCAGAGATTTAAAGTATCAGAGGAGCACACATGGGGTGCCCAATATTCTATTTATCTCGTGCAGACAAAGCTCAGGAAGGATAGATGTTATAGCAATATTTGCCTCACCCCATGCATTCTTGCACATAAGGCCTTTTTCCATTTCCCTATGTAGACTTGTCATCCCTTTTTGCAAATCCCATAGCTAAAAATACAATTTTTAGACATATACACACCTTGCCTACTATACATCATGCGTATATGTAGGTTGCACCACTACAACCCGCGTACATTGAGAAATGTGCCCAAAATTGAAAAATAGTGTCGGGTGTCCATGTAACAAGAGGAGATCAATGATCCTTGGCCTTCCATATACTGGAAATGTTCCGACTCGGCCCTTAAGTTCCACTTGAAGGATATAAATGGGCCAATTCCGAGCTATGGAAAAGAGGAGAAATAATTCAACTTTGAGAGCAAAGTTACTCTGGAGGAATTATTCACTTCACATTGTGTCTGCATCCCTTTGTCCTTTAAGTTTGAACACATTGTTCAGCCCCAAAGCTCTTCCCTTATTGATAGATAACTTCATTGTATCTCTTCTATGAGCTTGCCTTTGGTGGAGGATTGAAGTGGTGGAGGCCCAACTGGAAGGAACTTAGTTTTTTGGTTCTGAACCATGCCGACATGGAAGTCTGTAACTTATTCACTTCTATTGATTACATCTTAATATAAATACTCTTTTCTCGTCCAATTGATATCTTGCAAATATTTGAATTATTATTCCATGGGCGTATTTGTTATGAATGTTAATGGATTATGCTATTGAATGTGCTAACATCATATATTATCACCATATGCTTGTTTTGCTTTGTTGTTGAGGACTAGTTGTAGGTATATTGCTTTGGGTCAAGTGATCAACAGTGGACTTCATCGAACGTTTGGACGAGGTAGGAATTTTATCTTGTCTTGCTAGCATATTTTTTTATATAGCATACTTGAGAATAGAGTTGATTTCTGTAGTCATTTCTGTCTGTTGTGGTTTTCCCCTAGCCATAGAGAGATTTTCCTCGTAACATAATTGGAGACCATACTGGGGATTAAATCTTCTTTCTTGGGGTTTGGAGTGTTTTTCTCCTTATATTTCTCTTGTTCATATTGAGTTTCTTGTCGTATGATTTCTTGACAGCCTCTGTTCACTCTAGGTCTGAGTCTTTCAACCTTCTCCTTAGCCTAGCTGTGTTTTTGACACATATACGTGGTTTTTTGCTTGATAATTGTGTACATACGATTGTTGTCCTTTTGCAAGGTGCGTAGATACACAATTTTCCCTTGAATAGTCACATACATCAACCTTTGATGCTTGTTTGTTGGGTTTGGTGGTTGTTGGGTAGGTTTTGATGATTGCTGAGTCTTCTTGGGTCTATGTAGTGACTATTAAGTGTCCGTGGGATGACGGGAAACCTGTCTTTGGTTGAATTTTTGGGCGGTGCCTTTCTCATCATATTTTCATTTTGATTGTCCTTGCACCTTGGGATAGGTATTTTTCTCCTTGATATCCTACTTGGGTTGTCTCTGTCTATACACAATAGAGTCTTTATATATCAAGCTACTGTTCAGTCCATGCATTTTCATTTTTCTTATATTGAAAATACAAAAATATTAGGCATTTTACATTGATTGCCTTTTTGATCTCTTGAGTCTTTGTCATTTATCTTAGTGCATGTAAAGAAAGATTCTATTTTTATTTAGAATTGCAGAATTGAATTGAAAATTACATTTTTAGGAAGCATATCATTCTATTGAAAATTGAAGTTAGGACTTTGCATTGTTTTCATATTCATTTACTTTACTTGCTGATTCATAGCATCACTAGTTTCACGACGTCACCTTTTGAGTAAGGATGGCCATTAAAATTAATGCTATAATTTAAAATTGATTAGTAATGATTTTATTTTCTAGGGTGCACAAACTAGCTTAGGATTTAGTGCCTTGGAATAGGATTTTATGAGTAAACTTCTCCAAGGCTATTAAATCAACATATGTGTATGACTAAGGGAGTGGAGAAATCCATTGTATAATTGGTAATATCAGAAGGCTCCGCTTACATCAGAGTTAATCACGAGTTCACATGAGGTCGGTTGAAGGGATATCCCCCCGATACCTTCTTAGCATCAAAGGTATTTCTAGGGATCTATTCATATCTGGGAATCTTGCTAGTGCCCTTAGCTCCGTGAGAGGTGACGATTTCAATGTTTCAGGATTTTCTACCCTGCCCATACGATGGACCTGACTTACGACTAATTGCCTATGCATCAGTTATACCATGGTTTCTTAGTTTCTTGACTTAGGTTCCACATAGGTTACTTGCAGGGGTTATTTTGTAGGTACTCTGGGTCAGATAAGGGTCGTAAAGCACACAACCTTTATGGAGGATTACCTCTACGGGGGGATATGACCGACTAGTTGTTAAGCCCACAAGGTCCCTTATAACTGATTCTGTTACCTCCGATCTTTAGCAGGGAGTCTCAGGCTCCTCTTGGGAGAGACATACCTACTTTAGGGAGGGAGGCCCCTTTTAGCCACTTTATCCTGTTTGTGTGCATATTAGCCATTTTATTATTTTTGGTGTGCTATTTGATTACTAGTTGGTCGTAGGATTTGTTTTTATATCTAGAGTCTTAAGTCATCGTGGAGTCAGACCAGCTTCCCTGCCGGTATCGCTGCTTGTTACAGTTACCACTGGATTTCAAGTCTTTGCCTTCTAAAAGGCCTAGAGTTATTAAACATGGTACATACACCTCCACTTATCAGACTTGTGATTATACAAGGATGAGTACTGAACTGAGTCATCAAAATACTAGAAGCCCGTCGACTCCCACACCTACTATAGTTAATGGCACCCCTTCGACCCCTGCAACCACAATGGTTTTAGTGTCGGAGGCACCTATCATCACTGCTTCCCGTCCTATAGTGAATTCTCAACCTATTGCCACGAACTCATTTGGGTCTCTTGGTCACTCACCGTGATATAATGTTCAGTCCATCCTAATGGCCTCTAGTCCTTTTTCCTATGGTATGCCAAATTTTACTTTGCAGTTTTCAAACTCCATCGCAACTGCTGGCCCTAATGCTAGCATTGGACTTGGGGGCACAACTCCTCCTTATACTCCGTTTTAGTTTGGTGGCTCTCAGATCCCTCAAATGAATCCTACCATGGGATACATTCCTTCTTTTAACCCTGGGTCTAATCCTATTGCTTCTGGGTGGAGTAACCAACCTGGCGGACAAAATTCTGCTCAAGTTCCATCCTATACCCTCACCTCCTTAGTGCCGATTCATACCAACACATTTGGAATGATGAATCCACCTTTATCCTCCAGATTCACACCTTGAGGAGGTTAGTTTCACACCTTGGGCAACCCCCAACCTAGAACCACTCCGACTCAGGGTAGTTTTTATAACTCCCATCAGAACATTCCTACTCGAATGATGCCCAACCAAGCTCTTATGAATCATCCAAGAGGATGGTCTTACAATCCTAGACAGGGCCATGGTGCTTACTAAAACCCTAGATGGGATGTGATTCCCCAAAAAAAATATTTCCAAGGAGATTGGGGCCAGATGCTGCAACCCTATCTCCCTTTTCTGTCCATGCTCAACCTGCTAGACTTCTCTAAGTTGATGAAAAACCCTGTGTTTCATGATCCTACATGGCCCCCCATTCCCACCAAGCTTCCTTCAGAAATTCCGAAATTCGAAGGAAAGAATGACGAGGATCTTGGTGATCACATTACCACCTTTCACTTATGGTGCTCTTTGAATTCCCTTAACTATGATTACATTTGGTTAAGATTATTTCAACGCACCCTCATAGGAGTTGCCGTGAAATGGTATATAGATATACCTAGGGGGGCATACATGACTTTTAGTCAGATGGTGCTAGTCTTCCTTAACCACTTCTAGGAAAGCCGGTTCATTACGATGCTGTCCTAGAAATTCTGTCAACCTTATGCCAGGACAAATACACTCATATCTCGGATCACATCCAGGAGTGGCGTAGACAGAAGAGGTTGATCAAGACCTACATACCCCCAGATTTCCTGTTAGAATGGTTCCTTAAGTCCTTACATCCTCCTATTTTGAAGGATGTTGCTACATCTAGGGTTACATCTGAGGAAGAAACAATATTCAAATCCCATCAGTTGGATATTATATATGCTCAGTATGGGATGCTATATGAGATTCTTTCGGACGCACTGAGGTTAAACTATGACCCTAGACAAAATCTTGGACCTCATGCTGATGGCATTGTAGGATCCACCAGTGTGAAATCCATAGACTCAGTGAAAATCCATTTGAAATAATTGTCTCTAAACCAGTTTGTAGGAGGGCCAGCTTCGTCTGTGTCTTCCAATCCCACTCAGTCTATGGATGTACATTCCGTGCAATTGTCGATCGACCCAAATGGTAACCAACAACCAGGCAGGAATAAGAAGAAAGGATGTAATAATAATCGTAAGGGTGGGAAGAATAATAATAAACCCAAGGACAATGTTAATAATGAGAGGGCGAATAATAATGCTGGTGAGGGAAAGAAAGAAAGGCGTAAGGTGAAATTTCCTTGTAATCTTTGTACAAATGATCATCTTACTCATTTATTTCCCAAACTTGTGGAAGCTGTGAGGCTCTTATCTATACCTCCCGCCGTGCTGATGAATCCTTTTCCACATAACCAACACATGGCCTCGAGCTTCTCAAATGCTAGAAATGTGGCCAGTGGAAGTCAAAACCTACTGACATAAGACGGTGACCATTTGTGCATAAATATGGTCAATTCTCAGGTTAATGTAGCCACCCAATCTCATGATTATAGTTCTTCCCAAAATGTACCTGGTCTAGAATCTCTTCCTCCTTTGGAGACACCTTTGTAGATAAAAAAACCAGAGCCACTGCCTCATATTCTAAAAGGAGTACTTAAGCGCTCTACCCACAATCCAAATGCTAGACCCACCCAAAATTACTTTATTGTTGAGGACCTGGGTCAAACCCCTTGTGCGATGTCGGCCCTGGAGGTACTCCAGACGTGTCCCTCACAAAGGAATGCCTTGATATCTATGTTAGAGCTCTAGAGCCCAATGGCTTGAAAGTTATCAAGTTTGACGTCAAATATGTGAAGCCTCGCTTTCCTTACCATGTGGCATTCCAAATCCACGTGGGGTACTCAAAGTATACCATCAAGCGTATGGTTGTTGATGAAGTCACTACAACATGTGTGATGTCCCTCATCTGTTGGAAATCTCTAGGATCTTCGACTCTCTCTCAATCTCCAACCATGTTGACTACTTTTGACGGTCATTCCTTCCACCCTCACAGTATTCTTCCCGCCTTTCTGGTCCAGCTAGGTGGGAAGACAATAGAGGTGGATGTCGAGTTGGTTGATGCACCCCTCGATTATAACTTGTTACTAGGATGCAATTGGACTTATGCTATGACTGTCGTCGTATCGTCCGTCTTCCACACTCTTTGTTTTCCTCATGATGGGAAGATCATGACAGTCAACCAGTTATCCTTTGCGTATGCTAGCCCTAATGCATCTACTAGACCATTGATCCCTGTGGTAAAAAATTCTCAGCCAACAACTGAGAATATCAATGTCAGAATGTATTCATCCCTTATGGGTATCTTCGATTTCATGGCACCGCTTCACCATGTTTACGCCATGTCCAGTAGGCCCATTTCATCAGAGAGGTCCGTTCCTTTCTTCACTTCCTATTTTAATGATCTTCGGACCCTACCTTCCTCGACTTCGTCTTGTAAAGGTAAGTCACATGCTGGAATGGCCATGCTACTATCAACATCAAAGATAGCGTATCAATATGTTATTGACTCATCCACCGATCTCGATCCTATTACCTCATCGATAGATGAGGAGGATGCTATTCTTAAGCCCATGTGGGCCACTTCATTGTCTTGTTCACATGACTGCCTCAATGAGACTTTGCCCTCAGACGAAGCTATCATTGAAGCCATGAATGGTTCTGACAAACCTTGGGATGATATGCATCATCTCTCTTATTTTCTACCAGAGCTTGCTAGAATTGAACAAGATGACATTTGATCTACTTTGAGCGAGATAGTCAGTCACGCTGTAGTTCCAATTGATACACATGACATTTATGCCAAAGGAAATATGGCGAGTATCTCTCCTACCATCACGACCGACCTTCAAACTTTGAATTTTCCTCAGCATCTCTCGTGAGATGACCAACGACGTGTACGATACCAAGCTAAGAATTACATTATCATCGGTGACACTTTGTATTGTCAAGGAGTAGACAATATCCTACTTCGTTGTTTAACTCATGAAGAAGATGAGTCAGCTCTAAACGATTGCCACCATGGGGCTTGTGGTGGTCATCTATCTGGGCTTGCGACAACCTAGAAAATTTTGCAAGATGGTTATTTTTGGCCATCTATCTTTAAAGATTGTGTTGAAGAAGTTAAGAAGTGTCACCCCTACCAGTTTTTCACTCGAAAAATGCACTCACATCCAGTCCCTCTCCATCCAGTCATTACCGTCTTTCCGTTCACCAAGTGGGGGGTGGAATTTGTGGATTGAAACCCAACTTTGGTTGGGGGGCATCAACATATTATTGTGGCCGTAGAATACTTTACTAAGTGGGACGATGCAATTCCTACAGTTAAATCCGATGGGAAGACTACCACCTTCTTCATATTCAATCAAATTATCGCTAGGTTTGGTATCTCGAGTGAGATTTTCACTGATCATGGAAGTCACTTTCAAAATGAAATGATGGAAGAGATAGAATCCAAGCTGGGGTTTAAGCACGATCATTCTTCTCCTTACTACCCCTAGGAAAATGGACAGGTAGAGGCCCTCAAGAAGTCTCTCAAGACCATTTTGCAAAAAACTGTCCACTAGAACAAATCCGACTGGCATATTATGCTATATCTTGCACTCTGGGCATACTGAACCTCGGTCAAGAATACCACCAGATTTTCTCCTTTCCAGTTAGTACACGGTGTGGATTCAATATTAACTATTGAATGAAAAATCCCTTCTCTTATATTGGAAATCACACTCCTCACTGACACTTTCGATCTCAAGCGACGCCTCGTACACCTAGAGATCCTTGACGAGCATCGTCGAGATGCCTCTATGGCTATCGAGGTGAATAAAAGATGTGCCAAGGTCCAATATGATAAGTCTGTCTATTCTCGGTTGAACGCTGAGGGTGACTTGGTCCTTTTATATGATCAAGCCAAAGAGCTGGGGGCGTGAAAGTTCAAACCCATGTGGCATGGTCCCTATATCGTGTGACGTGTCCTAGAAAAAGGAGCCTATGAGTTAGAATATTATGAAGGGAATATGCTGGCCGAGCCCAGGAATGGGATCTACTTGAAAATATATTATGCTTGAGCCCAAAACTTGGGCGTAACTCTTTGTATACTAATGTAATTTAGTGTATATACATTTTCCCTTTCTTTTTCGTCTTCATCTTGCTTATTGAGTTTTCCCTTGGTTAGAAGATGTCAACATAGTCTTCGGTCTACTTAGGATTCGAAGATGGAGCCAGTCGTCATACACAGAACTTGGCTTCCGCCTCTCGGGTGGTTTACTCACTCGAGGGTATACTGGTGTCTTTAGGTGGTGTATGCCTAGGGCCATCCACGAATAATGTGGCCGAATATAGCGTCGTTATAGAACTTTTGCGCAATTCCATTTCACATGGTATTCACTCTTTGGAGGTTCGCTTGGATTCCTAGCTAGTAGTATGTTAGTTGAATGGCAGTGACTGTGTGCGCGATCCTATAGTACTTCGACGATTACTATGAGTATGCCTTTTAGAATGACAATTTGATTTTATTACTTATCATCACATACCTAGGAGTTCTAATTATGTATCTGATGCTTATGCTAATTTTGTTTTAGATTGGCATTTGTCACATAAATAAAGAAAATAAAACAATCTCATCAATGTACACATTGTAATATAAGTAAAGCTGAAGAACCCTATTTTATATATATTTAAAAAAAATATGATGTTTATAGTACAAAATTGGGGCCAACACCCTTAATGCACATATACAACCGATAATAAAAAATACATGACATCTACGCCTGTGGCACCAGATGCGTGTCATGATAACAAACTATGACATTTGTGAGACGCTGAAAGAGTCGCACCCAAGATCTGGGCACACCAACCACCTGCCGCTGCATGGCCTCCGACAGATCCTCTACCTGAACCATCCGAATTGTATGTGTCAAATGAGTCAGGTTTCCTTGGATGTTTTGAAGGATTCTCTCTGCTTCCCCTCTTGCCGCCTCATCTCCCCGGTGCTTCGACAATGTTGTGGAAGCCTTTCCGGCCGTTGCAGACCTACGTTTGCATCACACAAGTGTCTAGTTAGTACTTAAACATCATCCAATTTTTGTTTTGTTTTACTATACAAAAATACAAAAAAATGAAATATTTAAAAACTTTGACATACCTATGTCCCCATAGGCAGTCCCTGGTGGCAATGGTATGTCAGGGTCCCCTCTGAAGTTGATCCCTGCATAAGGGTAGTCATCCAGAGCAATGACCTGTCGTCTCCACCAGTAAAATAAATCATTGTTGTAGGGTTTGAGAACCCTACCTCCCCCCTTGTGTCTCATAACCTCAGTCCACCGTGCCATGGATGGATCACGAGGTCCTCGAGGAATGATCTCGACTCCAGGTCCCAAACCTGGAACCCGCTCGAAGAAAAAGATACACAAGCTAGATGCAAACCCGAATTTCCTCTTGTCACCCTATTTTCATTCTGTCAATTGGCTCTTCATATTAGCCAGTAGTGAGTTGCACCAATCATACACCGTGGGTCTCAAAAAATATGCAGAATAGAACATGAGCAGCCTCGATTCCTGGAGCAATGAAGCTGACCCTGTGATTTGGGTCAAAATGAGGACAACAATCTTGAGGCTTATATTGTTGATCGCTTAGATGGGGAGTTGACTCCCGACCTTCTCGGTCCTTGCTATACAGTGAGCATCTATGTACTCTTCTATCTTCATACCACTCCCATATCCCTAAGCTTTGAGGTTCACCACCTCACCTCAACGCGACAACCCAGTCAAAAAATATATATCCTCAACTTCAATCCTTAATGGTTGCCCATGAAGGTTGAAGGTCTCACTGTCTGGATCCCAGTAATCCACGAGCAATTCTAGAAACCTCACTTGGGCCCTCATCCCTTTGAGTGCCCAAAATTTGTACAACTCACATATTTTCAAGGCCATTTGGGCCCACAAATCTCTTTCCACAACAACATCTACCTCCTCATGTTCCCTTTCCCTCCATTCTAGCACCATCCTGCCAGAGAAACATCAATTTTTGAGTTAGAAACCATCAAAAACCTTGTTTACAGACTTGTACGCAGGATGCAACATTCACAGTCATGTATAGGTCTAAGTACACACAGTCTGTAATTTACATAGTTATGTAAAACCTCGCGTATACGCGACCCGATGAGTGGTAGCCCGCGTACATCTAAATACCTAATTTGTGCCTTAAATAACTCAAAATTTGAAACCTAAATACAAAATGTAATCACTAGAAAGGAAGAGGAGGGGAAGAGGAATTACCTGGTCCAAACAGTCTCTGATTCCATCACTCGATGCTCCTACAATCACTAGTTGAAGATCGGAGGTAATTTGGTCCAAAATTCACTATTTGGGTAAAAAAGTGAAATGACATAGTAAAATTTAGTTTTTGTTATTATTTATGGCAGTTTTTACCCACTTTACATAGTTTCAGATCGTATTTTCGCCTAATGAACTAATAAAACAGTGGATTGAGTTGGTTTTTGTAGTTTTCGCCAGGGATTCTTGCGGTTTTTAGCGTTATGTTGACTGTTTGTAACTACATACATGTATTTTCACTACCCAACATATAGGATAGGTATCCATTCCATCATGCACACTTTAATTGTCCTATAAATTTCACTCATATGCCTTAGGTACGAATCCATTTGTTAGTGACACAGAACCCTCCTTCTTCTACAAGACATGTCGTTATTAAATGGTAGAGACTTACCAAACATGGGTACCCCAGTTAGATCCTCTGCTTCATTTGGTGCCCATGCATAGATTTTTTCCGTAGGACTGGGAGTCCCTTATAGCTAATACATGACTTTATGCTGAGCCTCATTTCTCACTCATAAACATGCTGACCTATACGTAGAGGAATCCTAGACGAGTTTGATTTAAGCTCTTTTCCGACTCGTTTTCAAAAAGTGAAAAGATTGCAGAGTGAACTTGTCTCTTTCATGCTCATAAATTGGATTTGAAAGGACGTCTATTTGGTACAATTTTATCCCTTTTTCACACCAAGTAGACTAATATTATGAAAAATTACATTTTTTGGCATTAAGTTGTGATCACATCTCATGCCCTGGCTTGTAGTATTGAGCCTATAGCCGGTTCTTTCTTTGCATTATAAACCATTTGCCTCAATAATTTTTCATCCTCAACCAAACATAGCCTCGTTTATATCCTTTGCAACTTGACACCCTATACCCAGGAGGGAACATTCCCCCGAGTGTCAATCTCCCACATGCACCTCCTTGCATTGAGCATAGGTATGTTCCACTACTGGAACTAGTTTTCTTACTTGTGATACTGGTTTCCTCCTCTGTATCATAGCATTCATTTGACTATGGAAAAAAAAAAAAGACGGGCGAGAAGGGAGTATTATCTTATATTAGCAGAAGTCGTGTCACCTTTGAACATAACACAAAGTTATTGAGTCCACTTGTCATCATAATTTTGGGTTTAACATGGCCTTAGGAAGCTGAGATCGAGAGAGTTTTCTCCCCCATTTGGTTACTCTTCCAGTCCCTATGGAGAATTTGATTGATGCCTCCTGCATCTCATGGTTTCATCATTGAGTCTATGCTACTAGAGTCTTCCATATGTCTCATGCTCTTGTTCAAAGGATGTCTATCAACCCGTGTCGGCCATTCCTCAAAACTCTTGACTTTGCATGTCAGCCATACCCTCAGTTTGTCTCAAAATCACATGAAGCTGTAGTCCTATTACACACCTCGGTCCTACTCCTCATTGGTAGGTAACCTTGAACCCAACAATCAACATTTCATCATTGGTCGTTGACTGGGTGGTCTCCCTCGTGTTCGACGAAAAGACATCTATTCACACATTGGGATTCATGCAGTGTCTTGGATGCCATTAGCCTTATTGGTGGTTTCCTCACCTTTGTTAGCAATTTTCCTCATTGGATTCTATTCAGAGGGTCTTTTTCGTGTACCTCTTGCACTTGGACCACACAAAAGACGCACATGGTTGATGGTTTGTGAACATGTTCTTTGTCCGATTTCCTCCAAAACATCAAGCTCCTGCTTTGTACCTCATGTAGAATGATGAGAGTTGCCTTAATGCTCTCCTTTCAGCATGTCTCCTTCCATCGAATCCAGCTAATCTATTCTAGAAACAATACCTAGAGTCCTATGAGTACATAGAAGCTTGCAGTCATTAGTGGCAGGTTCTCCCTCCATCGACCATTGGGAATACATCAATGTCTCCTGATCGATGGATTCTTCAAGTGTTCAACCTCGACTCTTTTATTCACACTTGTAAGAATGTACTCTGTGCCTTGATACCTACTTTCATCATCGATAGGATGTCTCACTTTTTTTTAATGGTATACCTGAATGACCAGTAATCAAATGAAGTCTCATTGTGTTCGACCTCAACCCCTTTATTCACATGATGTAGACTTGAACCTTTGGCGGATTGTGTAGAAGACTTTAAGACATCAATATGTAGCCACAACTTTCCTGAGTTGTTGCTTCCTTTTCATTGAACCAGTACCTGTGTGACTTCAATGATCATGGGAGATGAAATTGTACTCCATTGTATACAAATTGATTTTGAGACTGGTTCTATTGGGCCTTGTTTGTGACTATGACAACTTTTGGCATGTAACTGCATTTGTATTTGCCTATTCATGGCCACAAAAAATTGTTTGGTATATTTTCACATGGATTTGTAGTGTAATTCAAATTGGTAGCCATGTATGCAAAGTCAGTACAAATTGTAATGAGAAACTATTTCTTCCAGGTGGGTCCCCATTACTCCACTTATGGGTTTCTATAATGTATTTTAGCCATCGCAGATAATCCTTTGACCTCACACATTAGGGGGAATATGTTATAGAAAGATTTGCCTCACCCCATGCAATCTTGCACAGAAGGCCTTTTTCCATTTCCATATGCATACTTGTCATCCATTTTTGCAAATCCCAGAGCTAAAAATACAATTTTTCCACATATACACACCTTGCCTACTATACAACATGCGTATACGCAGGTTGCACCACTACATCCCTTGTACATTGGGAAATGTGCCAAAAATTGAAAAATAGTGTCGGGTTTCCATGTCAGGATAGGAGCTCAATGATCCTTGGCCTTCCATATACCGGAAACATTTCGAATCGACCCTTCACTTCCACTTGAAGGCTATAAATGGTCCAATTCTGAGCTATGGAAAAGAGGAGAAAGATTTCAACTTTGAGAGAAAAGTTACTCTGGAGGAATTATTCACTTCATATTGAGTCTGCATCCCTTTGTCCTTTAAGTCTGAACACATTGTTCAGCTCCCAAGTCCCGAAAAACATCCTAGCCGTTGATCTAAGAGGGGACACATGGAGGCAGGAGAACTTGTTCAATGTTTAGGCATCGAGAGATATAAAGTGTTGTGTTTTTTGATGACCAATGGAAATCCCTGAATCCCGAAAGGAATTGATCTGGACCGTCCATTTGATCAAAGCTTGTGGACCGTCGATCTAAGACTCGTCGAAAGTGATTTTCGGTGATCTGAGAAAGTTGTGGAAAAAATACCCTGTGAATAAAATCGTTGAAGCCTGAAATATATAATATGGGCCTTCGATCTCAGAGCTCATTGTGGATCGTCGATCTAGCTGCCTAGTGTTCGACAGTTTGAGGAATTTGTGTTAAGAGATAAGAAGAACCAAAAGTCCTGAAGTCCTGAAAACTTTAGGGTTTAAAGCTTTGGCCCACGGTTTTGGCCCTCGGTCTCCGGGGAAGTTTTGTAAGCGCTTGGGGAGTCCCAAAAATGAGAATTACACTCGGGAAGAAGCTTTAAGGACCTGTGCATTAGGATTTTGGGCTCGGAGGGAGTCTGTGATCTAATTTAAGCTCTCGACTAGAACGATCCTAGACCGGGAGGTCATGCGGACCAGGTTGAGGGAGGGGGTCTGCATCAAGTGGCATCAGAGCCATAATTAAGCTCTATGTGAAAAAAATTTGGAACCATGCCACCAAGAAGACGCAAGGATAGACCTGTAGCAGATCCATACATGGAATTAGAAATGAGGCAACTTCATGCGAGATTAAATTCCATGGAGATAACATAGAGATGAGAACCTGTTGTTGGTGACATCAACAAAGCTGAGAGTGAAGAGATGGAAGTAGAAGAAGATGCAGAAGGAGATGCTGCAGAGGAACGTTTGTTGAAATTTGTTGCAAGAATGAGAGCTAAACAAAAAATTGAAATCCCAATGTATGAAGGCAACTTGGATGTTGAGGAGCTGCTGGATTGGATAAGAGACTTAGACAATTACTTCGATTATGAATATATCAAGGATGAAAATAAGGTGAAGCATATTGTTACCAAACTAAAGAAACATGCAATGCTATGGTGGGATGAATTGCAAGCTAACATAAGGAGCAAAGGTGAGCAAAAGACCAAAAATTGGGATAGGATGGTAGCTAAATTGAAAGATAAGTTCATACCCAAAGACTATCACATCAATCTATTCAGGATATTGCAGAACTTGAGACATATGGGTTTGTTAGTGAAGGAATACACTGAGGAGTTTTATAGATTGAAAATTAGAGCAGGACATCGTGAGAGCAATGGGGAAAAGGTTGCCAGGTATATTAATGGCCTGAGATATGAAATCCAAGAGGAAATCAACATGATGACCATGCGGATGGTGGAAGATGATTATCAATCAGCACTAAAGGCAGAGGAGAAGTTGGCCAGGAAACAAAGACAATGAAACAAATGAAAGAGTCCAAGTAGAGGCAAGGGAACTATCCAAGAGAAGTTCCAGGAACCCAAACCTGAAGCAGGAAAGTCTCACAGTCATACAAAAATAGGAGGAAGTTCCAGAGGTGGACAACATGGTGGAAGAAACTCTTTTTCTCGAGGAAGAGGAAGAGGTAGAGGAGGAGAAGTGAGATGCTATGCCTGTGGAAATATGGGTCATATATCTTGGGAATGTCTTGAGAGGAAAAAGAAATAAGGAGTTGGAGAAGCTCACATTTCCGAAGCTCAAAGAAGGAATGCTAAGACAAAAGCAACAAAAGATGGAAGTCCCTCATGATGAGGAAAATTTTCTTAAAGCTTGAGAAAGAAGCAAAAGAGCCAGTTTAGAGGAACAGTCTGTCCAGGACTACTTGCAAGAACAAAGACATCATATGCAAGGTGATTATAGACAGTGGGAGCACTGATAATTTGGTATCCACATAAATGGTCGAAAATACGGAGTTGGAGACAACTGCACATTCGAACCCGTACAAAGTATCGTGGTTGCAGAAGGGACACCAAGTCATGGTAAGTCAACAATGTAATGTTGAATTCAAGATAAGAGGTTATTAAGATGAGATTTTGTGTGATGTAATCCCCATGGATGTTTTTCATGTTCTGTTGGGAAGACCGCTGAAATTTGACAGAAATGTCATACATGATGGGAGAAAAAATACTTACACCCTTGAGAAGAATGTCCATACACATATGTTGCTACCAATGGAGGATAAGAAAGTGAAAGAGGAATCTATCCCAAGCATACTTCTCATGAGTGGGACGCCACTCTTGAATGAAGTCAATAAGGAACAAGAGATGCAGTTTGTTGTGGTGAGAAATCCCAGAGTCATCCTTACAAGTACTTCTGTGGATGATCTGTATGTAGAAATTCATGAACTGCTGGATAATTTTGTTGATATTGTGGTGGATGAGTTACCTCGCTCTTTGCCACCCATTAGGAGTATTAGTCATCACATTGACCTTATTCCAGGAGCAAGTTTTCCAAACAAAGCAACATATAGGTTGACACCTCAAGAGAATGAAGAGGTAAAAAATCAAGTCCAAGATTTGTTGGATAAGGGTTTGGTCAGAGAAAGTTTGAGTCCATGTGAAGTACCAACTGTGTTGAGTCCAAAGAAAGATGGAGGTTGGAGAATGTGCACAGATTCTAGAGCCACCAACAATATTACCATCATATATAGATTCCCTTTACTCATAATGGATGATTTGATGGATTGCTTGAGTGGAGCAAATTATTTTTCCAAGATAGACTTGAAGAGTGGCTATCATCAGATAAGAATGAGAGAAGGAGATGAATGGAAGACATCATTCAAGACAAATGAAAGGTTGTATGAATGGCTTGTTATTCCATTTGTCTTAACAAATGCACCAAGAAAATTCATGAGATTGATGAATGAAGTACTCAAAGACTTCATAGGTAAGTTTGTAATTGTGTATTTGGATGATATCCTAGTCTTCAATAAAACTAAAGAAGAGCACTCAAGGCATTTTACATTAGTGATGAGAAGGTTGCAACATGAGAAGTTTTTGATAAATCTGAAGAAATGTTCTTTCATGAAGACATAACTCATATTCTTGGGTTTTGTGATCTCTTCAAATGAATTGAATACAGATCTAGAGAAGGTGAGGGAAATCAAAGAATGGCCTTCTCCAAGAAGCATATTTGAGGTAAGAAGCTTCCATGGATTAGAAAGTTTTTACAGGAAATTCATTAGGAATTTCAGTGGAATTTTTGCACCTATGCTAAACACCATAAAGAAAAAACATAAGTATTTTAATTGGACAGAGGAAGATGAAAAAACCTTCAGAGTATTGAAGGATAAGATAATAGAACAACCCATTCTAGTTATGCCATATTTCAAGAAGATATTTCAAGTGAGGTGTGATTCCAGTGGAGTAGCTATTGGTGCAGTCTTGAGCCAAGACAATAAGCCCGTTTCTTATATGAGTGAGAAACTAAATGACACTAAGAGAAAATATTCAACATATGATAAAGAGTTTTATGCTGTAATACAAGCTCTAAAAAAGTGGAGGCACTATCTCATCCCAAAGTAGTTTGTCTTGTACAATGATGATCAAGCTTTACAATTCATAACCAGACAAGAAAATTTGAACCAAAGACATGATAAATGGGTATAATTCATGCAAAATTTTACTTTTTTTACCAAGCACATTAGTCGTAGCACTAACAAAGTTGTTGATGCTTTGAGTAGAAGATGTCTGATTATGAAGGAATTTCAAGTGGAGACCATAGGGTTTGAACACCTTAAGGAAATGTATCATGAAGATCCATATTTTAAGGAGGATTATGAAGCATGTGAGAACCCTTTTCTAAGAAACATGAGTCAGTGGATAGAGTATCAAATTCAATATGGATTGTTGTTCTAAGGAAGCCAACTTAGTATTCCAAAATGCTCAATGAGAGATAACTTATTGAAAGAAAAACACAGTGGAGGATTGGCTAGACATTTCAACCATGACAAGACTTATGCACAACTGATTTCTTCATACCATTGGCTAGGTATGAGATCTGATGTGAAGAAATTTGTCGATAGATGTAGAGTTTTCTAGTATGCAAAAGGGAAGCAACAAAAAACTGATATGTATTAGCCATTTCCTATTCCAGATAGGCCATGGGATGCCATTAGCATGGATTTTGTGTTGGGATTACCAAGAACCTAGAGGGAGAGTGATTCCATATTTTTGTGATTGATAGATTTTCAAAGATGGCACATTTCATACCATGCTAGAAAATTAGTGATGCTACTCACATATAAAATTTGTTTTTCAAGGAAGTTGTGAGATTGCATGGTTTTCCCATAAGTATCGTTTCTGATAGAGATACCAAGTTTGTAGGACACTTTTGGAGAACCCTATGGAAAAGGTTGGGGACAAATTTGTCCTTCATTTCATCATATCACCCTTAGATATATGGACAGACTGAGGTGGCAAATCAACGTTTAGGAATTTTGCTGAGAAGTTTGGTCACTGAACATCATAACTAGTGGGATCAGATTCTTCCCCAGGCAGAGTTTGCTTATAATGATTCTCCAAATAGAAGCACTAGAAAAAGTCCATTTCAAATAGTGTATGGAATGCATCTGAGAGGAATTTCATATTTAAGGGATTTGAAACATGATGAGTTCAGAAGTGCATGAGTAGAAGACTTTGCTGCAGAGATGCAAAAACTTCATGATCAAATAAAGAGACAACTGCAGGAGAAAAATCATAAGTATAAAATCCAAGTTGATTAGAAAAGAAGAGAGGTTCATTTTGAAGTTGTAGATCAAGTTTTAGCACACCTGAGGAAAGAGAGGTTCCCAAGGGGAACATATAAAAAATTAAAGATGAAGAAAATAAGACCATGTAAGATCCTCAAGAAGTTTGATGCAAATGAATATGAGATTGAGATGTCAGAGGATGTGGGAATATCACCTATATTCAATGTTGCATACATATACCCTTACATTGGTCTAGGTGGATATCGGTGGCCACCCACCTATTCCACAGGCTTGAAAAACATTTTTCCATCATGGCAATTTTTCGACAGTTTTTTGGGTTCCAAACTTATGGGGCCGTTTTGAGGCCCTAAACGACGTTTTTTGGGGGCACTAACTTGGGCTAGTCGAAAATCGTTCTTCTCGGTTATACTTTTCCAACGATGTATCGAGCACCCAAAACGAAGATCATATGAAAAAGTTACGCCCCCGAGAAGTTGACGTATCAACTATCCCCGTCGGGGCCCACAAACCTTTTGGCTTTTCATCTTCCGGGGTTAGGGTTTTGGATTTTACTTATGTTAAAAAGGCCTTTAAAGCCTCATTGTAATGATCATCTTCTTGCGATTGCGAGTAGACGTCACATCTCTTCTTAGAGATAAGATGCCACCATTCTAGCAAGTCTTTCACTCTGTATTTTTACAGTTTCATGTACATTTCTTTCATTAATAAAAATCGTGTATTATTGTATATCTGTGCCTGTTGTTATATTTCAAATATATATTTTTTATATTATTGTCTCCCTTTCAATATATATGTATATTTATGTGCTATATCTCTGCTCTCATTTTCGTGTCGAAAATAATCCGGATCAATGGTATCAGAGCAGGCTGCTCTTGATCGTTTTTCAGTGCATGTCCCCAAGGAGGTCTCAGTATAGAAAGTTGGGTCTCGAGATTTTCTATATTGAGGAAAATTTCTCTCGTACACCCAATAAAACCTCCATGGCAGAAGAAAATAAAAATGAGGGAGCAACATATTCTATCAATATGTTGCTTGAGCAATCTCTCATGCGACAGAGGGACAAAATGATGGAGAATTTTTCCCACATCCTTCAACACCTGCCGATAAAAATAGGCAGGTCTTCATCAAGCGGACACTTTGGAGGCACCTCACCTTTCAAGGTGCATGTTAATTCATATTCCCGTATTTGAAGGTTAGATAGATGCAGATTCCCTAAACAAATGGTTAAATATGCTAGAAGGTTATTTCTCTGTTCACCATTTTTCTGACAGGGAAAAGATCACATTCACACTCCTTAAGGCTCTCCCCCATGTTAAACATTGGTGGGAAACTTACTGGGAGAAAAGTTCCACAGAGGAGTCCAGAATATATGGAGCCGATCCCACTTGGGATTTTTTTGTGGGTGCGGTAAAGGAACAATATTACCCTATTGGAAACTATGAGAACCAATACATGAGATGGACCACACTGTGGCAAGAGAGGGGCCAAGAAGTGCCATAGTTCACCAATACCTTCCATATCTTGTGCACCAATTGGGTATAAAAGACTCTGAGCGACATTTGGTTCTAAAATACCACAAGGCTCTACACAGATACATCCAAATTGAAATGGATTTTCTGGACATCTCATCACTCGGTACTGCTTATCGATATGCTGTTAAAATTGAGAAAACATTTAAGCACCAGAACAATGAGAGTTTGGGTCTGAAAATCCACAACAACCAAAGTATGATAAAGACGACCCTAACAAATGGACTCCCAAAAACTAGTCCAAGCCATAGAGAAAGAAGGGTCACGGGAAGACGAAGAAGGACACTGGAAAATGGTGCGATTTCCACAAAATACCCTAGAAAAACACCTATGAATGTCGCTCAAAACAATCATTGGTGGTAGAGATCAAAGACAAGGAGACAAACCCTGATTCAAAATCTGATTTTTGAAAATACTGGTAAAAGACAGATCATCGATGTAGACCCCACTTCTATTATCACGACCACAACAATTCAACCAGAAGAACTAACAGATCATGAAGAGGGGGAGTGCATTTTTCATTCAAATATTTGGGTGAAGGGGACCCCACTGCATTTTATTGTTGATAGAGGAATCCATAAGAACCTCATCTCAACATAGGTCGTCAAACATTTGGGATTGTCGACAACACCACACCCACAACCATACAACATCGGGTGGCTTCGCCAGGGGCGAGATCTTCGTGTCAGCCAACAATGTCGATTGTCATACGGCATCCAACCCTTCAAGGATGAGGTATTATGTGATGTTTCCCCATTGGATGTCTGTGATGTTCTCTTGGGCCAACCATATATGTGGAAATGCCATGTAGTTTAAGAGTCTCGACCCCACATTGTCATTGTTTCTCTGAGGGGTCATCTATACAAAATACCAGAGGCAGTTCCAACTACTGTCCCAACTAAACAGTGCCTCAAGGTAGTATCTCATACTACAAAATTTATCTTATTCACAATCTGTTCAAAAGGGGAACAAAATGATACTGCAACCACTACAACCTCGACCCAAGCACCTTCTATCCAACATAAGTAGGTTGACAAGATTGAAACAAAACACAAAGATTCTTTCTGCACACAGTCATCTCAGGTATCCCGACTGATTGAACATAGTCAACCCTACCGGTAACAGGTTCATGACAACCTTCCTCAAACCGAGCAATGTGACATCTCCAGCAAGGCAAGCAACTCACCAAGATTCATATTCAACAAACGCTTCCCTCTCTCCCCCAGGAACTCAATGCAATGGAGACCATTGCTTCCTAAGGAGGGAGGATTGATCCAGATGGATATCAATGGCCAACCACCTATTCCATGGGCTCGAAAAACAATTTTCCATCTTGGCATTTTTTCGGGTTCCAAACTTCCAGGGCTGTTTTGAGGCCCTAAACGACTTTTTTTGGGGATTTTGGGCCCAAGTGACTATCGAGGGATCTTACCTGCGAAAATCGTTCTTCTCGGTTAGACCTTTCCAATGGTGTATCGAGCCCCTCAAATGAAGATCGTATGAAAAAGTTACGCCCCCGGGAAGTTGACGTATCAACTACCCCCATTGGGGCCCGCAAACCTTTTGGATTTTCATCTTTCGTGGTTAGGGTTTTGGATTTTCCTTATGTTAAAAATTCCTTTAGAGCCTCATTGTAACAATCATATTCTTGTGAATGTGAGTAGCTTCCACATCTCTTCTCAGAGATAATATGCCACCATTCTAGCGAGTCTTTCACTCTATATTTTTACAGTCTCTGTATATTTCTTTCATTAGTAGAAATCGTGTATTACTGTATATCTGTGCCTCTTGTTATATTTATGATATATCTTTGTTACATTATTGTCTCCCTTTCAATATCTCTGTATATTTATGTTCTATATCTCCGCTCTCATTTCGTGGCGAAAATAATCCAGATCATACAGGATGGATGATACAAGAGGATCAAATGATCAAAAGGAGATACAGTGGGAGAAGCAGATGACAACAACAGAAAATCCACAGATGGAGAATATCATAAATCAAAGGATTGGTAAGAATACCAGGAGGAAGACTTATTTTGAGTACCTGGTGAAGTGGAAGGGTCACCCAACAGAGGATGCTAGTTGGGTAAATGAATCTGCATTAAGAAGCATGGAAAAGCAATGCAGGAGCTCATGGAAAAGAGTCCATGATTTTTTTTCCAGAGGACTATGATGTAGGAGCATCATCATCATCATTAAAGAGGCTAGGTTGAGGACAAATCAACACCCAATGTGTGGATTTGAAGTTGTTTTTGAATTCCAAGGAGGATCGTGTCTTTCTGTTTTGAAAGGATTGTATTTAAAGATTTTAAATGTTTTGAGGTTTGATCCATCACACAAGGCTGCCAAGGATTGTAATTGTTTTAATTAGGATATAAGGTTGTATAGATACTGAGTATCGACCCATATCTGAATGTAATCACCATTCAATGTAATAGTCCTATTGGTGGCCACCAATTCTGTCAAATTTTATCATGTTTAAAAGTCATCACAAAGAGATAAAATATTTCTGTAGCTGCCTCCTCCTTACATTTATAAACTTTTCTATATTTTGGCCTCAAGGATATTTATTGGGCTAGCTTATTATATGAATTTTTCGTTTTTATTTTCGTTTTCTTTGTTTAAATTTCATGACTGCAAGCATGAAATTGAAACAAAAACTTGGCTTGGGTAATCATTCTGTAGTTTGTGATTTCTTCTTTTCTTTTACCAAAGAGATTACACCTTAAGGGGACCGATATGTTTATAAGTTTTATAAGATTATTGATTAATCCACTGCCACATTTTTATGCACTATGGGAAATTTGACTTGATCTTATCTATGACTGATTGTATGGTTTTAATTCTTGATAAGCCTAATCATGCATAACCTTGGATTAACATTTGAAATGTGCTCCTTCTCTTACCAGTCATATCACTTTTATATCAACCTGCATGACTGATGTACTCACAAATACACATCATCCTATTGTCCTGAAAATTTAAGGATTTCATTCATTATTCGAATAGGTAGTTGATAATGGTTGGGGTTTAATATTCATTATGCATAATGGTTCTTGATCCTGTGTGTCCTTTGTTTTTCTGTCACTCCAAACTTTAATTATTAAACATGACAGCCTCCCAAGTTCGTAGGTATCGGGCCATTTCAGTTTTCACAGAACTCTCTTTGTTATTTGTCTATTGGAAGATGAAGCCTCCCTCTCGTGGTATTTACTGGGTCTATTTGATAGCAACCATGGCCCCCGTGGTGTGAATTGAAGCTAATGGCTCTCAAGCCCTTCTCTCCCATGATGATACCATAAACGATTTACAGGCACATGATTGGGATATCTTCATCCGAAAGTTTGAAGGTTATAACCTAGCAGTCGCACAAGTTTTTGCTCAAACATTTGATGGCTTTAGAGCCAAAGTTGGGGATTTTCAATTGGAGGTCACTGAGGACTCTATAGCCCAAGAAACAGGACTGTCACAGGAAGGAAAAAATGGTTCAAAAACGCCAAGCTAGAAGGCGTGCCTTGGAGCCTATTCATGGTATCTAGGAAATCAACATGTTTCCCTAAGGGTACTCCTATTACCCTCTTGAAACCTCGATGGCACAACCTCCTTCTGATTATGAAATAGTTTATAACGTGCGAGGGTAGGTATGGTTTAGTTTTTTTGTATCATATCTGACTGTTTATGTTGTTCCTAGGGTTTAAGCTAAACATGTCCTTCTATTTGTTGATGAGCCTTCATAAGATGCCAAAGCGCTATAAGAAACAAAGTTTAAACCCTCTGTATAGCCTCTTCCACCATGGGCTTATACGAATTTTGCTGCTATCGCATCTGGCTCAAATTGGGGACACTTGGGAAGACTTCCCATGTCGAAACAATTTTTCCCTACCTGAGAGAAAAATGAACTCACCTCTGCATTCAAATATAAATCCAAATCCTTGTAACCTTATGACTGAAACTGAAGGTGTCGATTCACATAGAGACCGTGAGCTCACTGAACCAATTTTTGGTGCTATGCAAAAACCTCTGGGTAAAAAACCCCGATATAATTTTGTACCCAAGAAATTGTTAGAAGAGGTAGTGGATGTGTTGAAGGAGAGGGTTTATCTTGCTTCTGCTATTGAGCCGACTCAGTGTTTGCATGACAAACCAACTGTTAAGAAAAATCATAAGAAGAAGAAATAGGGTAACTCAAACCTGAGTTTCATAAACAAAAGACAAGGCAGGTTAATTTCTAGGAGTCTGAGAAATCAACAGCAGGATCATATGAGCTCGATCTTGGTGATCGAGGTTGATGATCACTTAACCAATAACAATATCAATGATTTCCCTACCCTAGAAGATGTGGATAACCAGGGTCTTGGAAATGAAATCATTAGCGAAGCTACACAATACGATTTTGTTTCTAAACTACCTCCATTTCTAAAAGACCAAAAGGGCTTTGCTGGCATAGGTCATGATTTGAAACAAGCTATAGGAAAAACTGAAGCACCCATTGTTGAGTACACTCAACCTCGGCCTTCTATAGCACCAATACACTGTGACAATTTTCTGGACTAGGTAGAACACTACTACAGGGATATACCATATTTACAGGCACAATTAAAACATTTGGCATCTCAAAATTCTCTGCTTGAACGAGAAAATCATGAATTGAAGGCATGCGCAGATCGGGAAAGTAAAAGGCCCAATAGTGTGATCATAAAAAATGCAACCAATTTCAATGCCATCATTAAATTAGAATTATTCGACCCTTCACTGTCTAATTTCTAGAATGGTAAAAGTGGTTTTGTTTTTCTTTGAATTTATTCTATTATAAAAGTCAAATAGGAAGATTTTTTTTTTATTTTCTTTGTTAGTATAAGACTAGCTACAGAATCTCACGATTCTGTAGCCAGTCTATTTCTAAATGTTAGTTTGTATTATTTTCTAAAAATCAATTTCGTTTTGTCATTTACAGGAAAATAAATATTATGGTGCTATTCACAAGGAGAAGCCATCATGGATTATACGTTGTATAGTTTAGTAGGTTCTTTTCTGTTTGATAAAACTATGCCATTATGTAATTAATTTTGAAAAACAAACTCCTACAAGAGTGGTTCCCCGTTGTACTATTTTTGTAACACAATCTATTTTTTTTTGGGATTACCCTCTATCTTGCATGATAAGAGGTTGTCAATCCAAGACTAGTTTAAATAGTGATTGCCGTTAGTAGTAAAGACAACTTTTGCTAGGATACAATATGGACCTGTGATTTTGGAAACTGATATGGGAAAGCTATTCACCATTGGCTTTAGACCTGTGTGATGCTTATTCCATTATGTTATTCTATGGCCTTGGTCTTATGAGATATTATTACGTTTGATGCAGCTTTAGACTTGTCATCATATGATGTTTCATATTGTTAACTATTTAGATGTTGTCCAAAATTTTTTATTCCATTTTGTATCTGTGATCAATCCGTCATTTGATTATTATTGATTTATTACAAATGTTAAATGATGGATAATATTGACACTCAGAATTGAGTTTTCACTCGTTCTTAAATATTGATTATCATAAGATCATAGGATTTTTAATTAGTTATTATTTTGTTCTATTCTCGCTCCAACACATTAAACGCTTCTTTGAATTTATTCTGGAAAGGACTAGTTTTGTTTTGTCACAGGTTTCCCTTACATGCAGGACAAGTAGGAATTCAAATGGTATAGAAATATAAGCTCAGTTTCGCTAATCAGTTATAAGTTAGTTTGTGTGTTACTTATTTAAGTTATTTATTAATGAAATGATGATTGTATGAATTAGCTTTGTCTGTTTATGTATCGTTGTTTCAATTGTATTTTCTTAGCATTTATTAGTTTTAAATATTTGAACATTCAAAAAGAAAACAAAAACAATTTATGTGCTTTCTTTATCTCGTTTATAAACACTTTTAAGAACATTCATTCCACAATATTTCAAGTAAACCTTGCAAGCTGTATATAGATTGTTTATAATCATTTGTACATATTCATGTTTCTATTTGAACACTTGTAAACTTATATTCTTAGTATCATAACCTTAGATTAGTTTATTTAGTTTATCATTTTTAGGACTTTAGTTAGCTAACAAAGCCATTAAACCCGTTGGTTCATTTCATTCCAAACGACTTGGGTTAATTAGACAAACCCGGTCCGGATTTGATATTCCAGTTGAAGGTGTGTCACTTACTCTCGTCAAAAAATGGTGCTAGAAGGAGGGCCTGAAATTAATTGATGGCATGTGAAGGTCGTAAGACCCCCCCACACACTTTCACTCTTGTCGTAACGCGTAGTTTCTCTGACAAAAAAGTTACACTTGAAACAACTACTACCTCAAACAATAACCCTGATATTTCTATTGAACCAGTGACACCACTCATCAAGGGATTGGCGTCCAAGAAATTGTCCGTCAATCACTTATAAGAACTCAAAGTGCCTTATCCCGTATTAGACAACCTGGTAGACAACTCAATCAACCCATTGACTTTACAAATCTTCAAGAACAACTTTAAGGCACTGGTCTGCCCGAAAAATCTTTAGGTGGAAATACTACCAATCCTGCTGAAATACTTATCCCTAGAGCTGGAGGATTTGGTATCCCACCATCCCCACCTGGTTCTTCTCCATCCTCTTCAGGAGGAGAATCCTCGGATGAAGGCAGTTATTCATCTGAAACATCTCAACCTTCGACTCCACCAACTTCCATGGAAAAACAAAATAATCCTGCCAAACCTTGGCTCGATCAAGATGTTGTGGATGTTCCTGGACCCCAACACCCATTACCTAAACATCCAAAGAAATGGCTTTCCAAATTTGATCCAGATTCGAAGCAATCAACTGAGGATCACATCAAGAAATTTATGCTAGCCATTAGACTTTGGAGTGTTGAAGACGAAGATGTAGTATGCAGATTATTTCCTTATACTTTTGAGGGAAATGCCTCAACCTAGTATTTTTCTCAATACCCTCAGACCATCGTCTCTTGGGACAAGTTTGAGACTTGTTTTCTGGAAAAATTTGGAGATGATAAATCTCTGGAAGTCTTGGTTATGGAACTCTCTAGCTTAAAATTGAAACCTAAATAAAAAGTGGAAGAATTTAACCAAATATTTCTAACACTAAAAAAAAAAATCCCTGTAGATTCGATGCCTGTAGAAAGCTTAATTTTTGCATATTATACTAAGGCCCTGCATAACAACATAGCCATATGGGTTAAAAGGTACAAAAATAAAACGTTGTTAGAAGCTTTTGAGGAGGCAAGTCAAATTGAGAAAGATATATTGAGCTTAAAATATAATCTAAGTAGTGAATCTGAAACAACTTCTTCTTCTAAGAAGAAAATAGAAATTCTCACTAGGCCTCAACCTAACAATAAAAAAGAAACATTAGACCTCGAGAGCTTGCATAAATCTTTCCAGAAACTGTCCAATCAGGTCGTTGACTTGAAAAGTTCTGCTGAGGAGGCATGTACAAGCAGAGGAAGTTTCAAACATCCTTTTAGAAATCCTTTCCCTCCAATCTGTCCAATCCCGACCACAGATGGTTTAAATTTTGAAAGTTTACAATATGCTCTGCAAACGATATTAGAAACGCATGAAAATTATGTTTATGTTCCTCCTGAAAATTATGATGATGCAGTTGAGGAAGAGGTACCAGAAGAGGAAGACTCATATCCTTCTGTTTTCGGGCACTTGTCAGACAACATTTTCCAAGCAAATTTTGAAACCGTCCACCCCTACAACACTAGGAGTAAAAGACAAAACAAGCCTCCACCTGAAACAAGTAAAAATGTGTTTCCAAAACAGTAAAAGAAAACTGAAGTTAGACAAAGCCTAGATGCCCTAGTTTTATAGTATGATTTAATTGAAGATATGAACAAATTAAGGGAAAATATTTCTGTTTTTGAACTGCTGAAATTTCCTCTTATTTTGCAGAAAATGCTTCAAAGCATCGCTAAAAGCCGTAAAATGAATGATGTTAGCAAGAAAAAATCAACAAAAATTGACTTAAATGCAACTAAACATGTCCCAACTAAAAAGACATCTGAACATAAAGATAAAAGGGACTTAGCAGAAAAAACTGTAGGAAACCTAGATACAACTATTTCAGGAACAACAATAAAAAATCAACATAATTCTGTTGTTTCCGCACGAAAAAATGTGCCCCTTTTTTATTGACTTTTGAGATTTTTAATAGGAATGTACAAAATTGCATGGTTGAATCCAATGCATCATCAAATGCGATTCCTTTGCATGTATGCCAGAAAATTAACGCAGAAGTAAAACCTTTTGATCTAAAAATTATTCAGCGAGATCGAACGAATGTTAAAGTGATCGATGAACTTAAAAATGTGCTGATTAGATTATCGTCCAATTCCAAAGTTCATAAAATAATTGATATTATTTTTGTTGACATTCCTAAAGTTTATGGTCTGTTTTTAAGCAGAGATTGGTCATAACAACTACAAGGTTATTTTTCTATAGACTAGTCTCATTTGTGGTTGCCTGAAAATGGACAACCCAATAAGATCGGAATAAACAAAGAACATTACCTCAAGCATACAGTGACAGATCTGAACGATCCAAATGAAACTTTCGTTCCCACTAAAAGTTTGATTGAAACACAGAGAATGAATATGTTTTTTGGTAATTTCATGACTGAAATTTCATCTATCACTGATCCATAACAACAATCTGAAGTAAAAACCTATACTCAGGCACCAGTTTTGCCGAGTACGCCAAATATTGCTAACGACACACAAATCTGGTTGCTATATTTTGATGGATCCAAATATCGAGAAGGGGTAGGTGTTGGTTGTGTAGTCATCGACCCTACAGGTAATAAAACATTCATTACTTGTTGATTAGAGTTTGAATGTACTAACAACACAATAGAGTACAAAGCACTTCTGTAGGGACTTCGTAAAGCACTAGATATGGACGTGTAAAATTTGGTAGTATTTGGTGATTCATACATCGTATTCAAATAGGTAAGAAACACAATACATTGTTTGTCACTGCATCTGAAGAGTTACCAAACCGAGATATGGAGTTTAATGCATAAATTTCTAGCATTTAATATAAATTCCATTCCTAGAATGAGTAATTCAGATGCTGATTTACTAGCCAATGTTGCTTCCAAATTGTTGCCCGCTGAAGGTCTTTCTCCTAACGCATTCTCGATCAAATTGTTATTCAGGCCATCGATTCCAGACAAAATCACAAATTGGAGAGTATTTGATGATGATCAACAAATCATCAACTTTATGCATATGGAAGACACCTTCCAGGGTGCAGTTATTGATGAAGGCACTCTTGACGAGAATCTCCGAGACTTCAGGGTAATATCCGATCCTCGATCTCCATAATCATCATCCGAGCTGGTAAACTCTATCCCCAAATATATTATGATATTAGAGAAATTTTATGACTTGCATGACAAGTTTAGTGGGGTAGTCAATTGCAAAACTAACAGTTCCTCTTTGATCTATGAAACTTTTAATTTAGGAACAAGAGATAATCCTCAAAATATTAATCTGGGAAAGGGATGTTTGGAGTAAGAAAGATCCTCTTTCATAAAATTATTTAAATAATTTAAAGATGTATTTGGTTGGACATACGAGGACTTGAAAACTTTTGATCCAAACATCATACAACATATAATCCCTATGAAACCCAGACTTAGCCTTTTCAACATAAATTGAGGAAAATGCATCCTAAATTGGAACCTATCGTTAAAAAGGAACTGAATAAATTACTAACTACAAAGATAATTTTTCCAGTTAGTCATACTCAATGGGTATCTAACTTAGTCCCTTTGAGGAATAAAAATGGTGAAATTCGACTTTGTGTCGATTTTCGAAATTTAAATTGAGCATTTGATAAAGACAATTACCCTGTTCCTCCAATGGAACAAATTCTACAACAAGTGTCTGGTTCTGAGAGACTATATTTATAAGATGGTTTTTCGGGATACAACCAGGTTCTTATGTCTCCTTCGGACAAGCTTAAAACCACCTTTCATACCCCGTGGGGCACTTACGCCTACAGGAAAATTCCTTTTGGACTGATAAATTCCGGTGCCACTTTCCAAAGAGCAATGGATATTGCTTTCCATGGCCTCATTATCCAGTCAGTTGTGGTCTATATTGATGATGTCACTATCTTTTCAAAAAACAAGAAATATCACTTGTCCCACCTTAGGGCTATCTTGGAACGATGCCACAAGTTCGACATATCTCTCAATCCCAAAAAGCCAGTCTTTGCACTAGAGTAAGGAAAATTTCTTGGGTTTATAGTGTCTAAGGATGGAATGATTATTGATCCCGAGAGAACCCAAGACGTTGCTAAACTTCCTCCTCCTTCTTCCAAAAAGACCATGCAATCCTTTTTGGGTAAGATTAATTTTGTCAGACTATTTGTCCCGAGTTTCTCAGAAATGGTTAGACCTCTACAAAATCTAATTAAAAAGGATGTTTTGTACCGATGAGGACCACAAGAAAGTTAGGCTTTCAATTCAATTAGAAAAGAAATAATAGAATCACCTTCGCTAATGAGTCCCGATTTTTCTCGGGATTTCACTCTTTACACTTTTGCATCTGACAGATCCTATGCTGCTGTGCTTACACAGAAAAACACTGAAAGAAACAAGATACCCATTTCCTTCATGATCTCTGCTTTTAAAGGAGTAGAACTTAATTACCCCACGGTAGATCAGAAAACATATGCTATGTTTAAAGTAGTGAAGCACTTCAGGTCTTATCTATTGTAATCTAGGACCAAAGTTGTCGTTCCTCATCCCGCTATGAGAAATATGTTATTACAAAAAGAGTTGGGTGAGAAAAGGGAAAATTGGATGAAATCACTATAGGAATATGATCTTGAAATAACCCCTACCCAAATTTTTAGAGGTCAAGGCCTGTGTAAACTAGTGGCCGATTCAGTTGAGGAATTAGAAAGTCAAATAAACACATCAACTGTAAATCAACATAATGAAAAACAGATCAGCTATGCACAAACTACACCCAATTCTTGGTATGAGGACATTAGATTTTATTTAACACATGGATCTGCTCCCCACAATCTTGACTCCAAAAACAAAAGAGCACTTAGGCTTAAATCTGCATCTTTCCAATTAATCAATGATATATTGTTTTGAAAGAACTTTGATGGTGTTTTTCTACGTTGTTTGGGAAGAGAGGAGTTCGGAAAAGTGTTGGTTGAACTTCATTCCGGTGATGCCGGTGGTCATTTTGGTGGAGATACCACTACCCACAAAGTGCTAAGGGATGGATACTATTGGCCCACCTTGTTTAAATATGCCCATGCGCTGTATTGCAAGTGTGTGATATGTCAAAAGGTTGCAGAACGGGTGAAAAAGACAACTTTTCCTTTGCAACCTGTTACTGTAGATGCACCTTTTCAACAACGGGGTCTAGACAATATAGGACCAATCAATCCCCATTCATTGCAACAACAAAAGTACATTCTCATGAAAACAGACTATTTTACAAGATGGTCTGAAGCTTTACCTTTAAAAGTGGTCAACACCAATCAGGTAGTGTCTTTTCTGAACTCCCATATCATCACTCGATTCAGAATTCCTGAATGTCTGGTTTTTGACAACACCTCTTATTTTTCATCCCTTGATATTAATGTTTTATCTCTGGAAAAAGGGATTAAACTAAAGTATTCTGCCAACTACTACCCTAAAGGGAATGGTCTACCCGAGTCGACAAATAAGAATTTAATCAAGATTATTAAAAGGATAGTTTCAGAAAACCACAAGAATTGGCACAATGCATTGTACAAAGCACTTTGGGATGATAGGGTAACCCAAAAAGCCTCCGTTGGTAATTCTCCTTTCTTCCTCGTCTACGGAAGATAAGCCATCCTCCCCCCACATGTCTTACTTCCTTCTTTGCAATTATCACAGAAATTTCAAGAAGAAGAGTGTCCTCCTCTAGAAAACTGGATAAATGGTTTATTAAAACTATAAGAGGTGAGAACACAAGCAAAACATAAACTAGATCAACACCAACAAGTAGTGAAGAGATGGTTTGATGCAAGTTCATATTCTGATAGGAATTTTGATGTTGGGGATTTGGTTCTCAAGTGGGACAAAGTGCACGAGGGTAAGGGGGAACATACCAAGTTCCAAAACCTGTGGCTAGGACCATTTGTAATTTCTGAAAAATTGGGTCCTAGTTCTTTTTGTCTGCATAACTTGGAGGGAAAACCGTACACTTTCCCAGTGAATGGTCAGGCTCTCAAGAGGTATTTCGCTTGATGATTTCTGATCCACCCTCTTGTAAATATTTTTTAATTTTATTTTCTGTTTTTGATTTTGGTTCTTTTCATTTTTCTTGATTTTGATTTGTTTTCTAAATAATCATATCTAAATCACCATTCATTTGTTGAAGGGAATCAAAATTCTTATTCATTAGAAGCAGTTGATAACATTTCAAGCACCTGAATAGTAAATGCTAAACTCAGATCAACATAAGTAAGTTTATGTGCAATCAATGTTTCTGGTTTCTCACTAAAATTACAGGAAGACGCGATTATCCTTAACAAACTTATAACACCATCCCTGTTTTAATGAGGACAACTCAATTGTGCTTCCCCATCCTAGAGATGATTTCCTAATAGAAATATAATTGTCCAAATCATGATGAAAGTCATCAGAACATAAAAATGATTCTTAAATGATCAATATTTTCATTACCAGACTATGAGATTTTCAGTATCACCCCGCTCTCTTGAATATCATGAAGTTTCTGGAAATTTTTAGAGAGTTGGAAGCACTATAATGTGTGGTAATTTTATGTAAACTCACCGGGACACTGGACAGGTCTGCTGGCAGCGGGTAAATGCACACATGATACCAAGGCAACTTCGTCGGGGTACTAAATAGGCCTGTTGGCAGCGAAGCAATGCTGGGTTTAAGAAGATCCTCAGATATGTCTTTTAATTTGATCAAGTATGAAGATGTTTTTATCATGAATTGATGACTGTTGGACAGGACATAGGTACTAGAGTGGGTTAAATGACATCCCTGCCAAGGCTATAAACGCCTGCTGGCAGCAGTGGCCCTGTTAACGGTATCAAAGTCATTTGTATAAACATCACTACACCTGTAATCCAAATAAGATACCAGATTACATTTTCGGATATAAATACATCCAATGCTATGAATGTACTACTTTCTGAGTTATTATCAAAATGCTTGATCTATCGTTATCTGTCTCTAAAATTTATTCCATCTGTGCCCCTGATATAAATTTTTGGTGACGCAGAGATAACTGCTTCGCCCAATGTGTCACCATTGTTGGCAACCACCAATTCTGTCAAATTTTATCATGATTAAAAGTCATCACAAAGAGATAAAATATTTCTGTAGCTACCTCCTCCTTACATTTATAAACGTTTATGTCTTTTGGCCTCAAGGAGATTTATTGGGATAGCTTATTATATGAGTTTTTTTTTTTTTTTTTTTGATTTGTTTAAATTTCATGAATGCAAGCATGAAATTGAAACAAAAACTTGGCTTGGATAATCATTCTGCAGTTTGTGATTTCTTCTTTTCTTTTACCAAAGAGATTACACCTTAAGGGGACCTATATGTTTATAAGTTTTAAGTTTTATAAGCTTATTGATTAATCCACTGCCACATTTTTATGCCCTATGGGAAATATGACTTGACCATATCTATGGCTGATTGTATGGTTTTAATTGTTGATATGCCTAATCGCGCACAACCTTGGATTAACATTTGAAATGTGATCCTTTCTCTTACCAGTCATATCGCGTTCATATCAACCTGGTATAGGACTGATGTACTCACAAATACACATCATCCTATTGTCCTGAACATTTAAGGCTTTCATTCATTATTTGAATTGGTAGATGATAATGGTTGGGGTTTAATCTTCATTATGCATAATGGTTCTTCAGTCTGCACGCCTGTTTTTCTATCACTCCAAACTTAAATTATCAAACATGACAACGTACCAAGTTCGTAGGTATTGGGCCATTTCAGTTTTCACATACCTCTCCTTGTTATTTGTCTATTGGAAGACGAAGCCTCCCTCTCATGGTATTTGCTGGGTCTATTTTGTAGAAACCATGGCCTCCATGGTGTGAATTGAACCAAATGGCTCTCAATCCCTTCTCACCCATGATGATACCATAAACGATTTGCAGGTGCACGGTTGGGATATCTTCATTAAAAAATTCGAAGGTTATAACCTGGCGGTCACACAAGATTTTGATCAAACATTTGATGGCTTTAGAGCCAAAGTTGGGGATCTACAATTGGAGGTCACAGACCTCCAATTTCTATTGCTATTTGAAACCCTCTAGGTAAAAAAACCAACTGTTAAGAAAAATCGTAAGAAGAAGAAACAGGGTAACTCAGACCTGAGTTTCATAAACAAATACAAGGCAGGTTAATTTCCAGGAGTCTGAGAAATCAACAACAGGATAATCTGAGCTCGATATCGGTGATCGAGGTCGATGATCACTTAACCGATGATGATATCAATGATTTCCTTTCCCGAGAAGATGTGGATAACCAGGGTCTCGAAAATGAAATCGTTAGCGAAGCTACACAATACGATTTTGTTTCTAAACTACCTCCATTTCTAAAAGACCAAAAGGGATTTGCTGGCATAGGCCATGATTTGAAACAAGCTACAAGAAAAACTGAAGCACCCATTATTATCGGATAAATCAGTAGGTGCAGACACTAATTGATCTCCCTAGATCCACTTGGATCTAGAAAAAAATAGGACAGGGCATGACTCTTTCTCTAAGTTGCAGTCATTGAATCTACTACCGAGAAGGAATGAGTGACATACCTTTAGATCGCTTCTTTAGGTCTCTGTTGTTCCTACTTTGCTC
>ML777774.1:855622-870528 GCA_009831015.1 Picea engelmannii
GATAGCAAAGTATATTCAATGTCAACCTATGCATATGATCAAGGAGTTATGCAATAAAATAAGAGTGATTTTATGGGAAAGGGACATGTCGCTGTATTATATTAAATGAAAGTAGAAGATACAACCAGATTGCCTTGATGTCGCAAGCTTCCTTTCAATGATCCTTGGTTCAAACACACACACTTTCTCTACACTTGCATGGAGAAGATCCAATACAATTTGATAGACAAATAGAATCTTCAAGCTTCAATCCAAACAGGGTTCTTCACACAATTCTTTCATCAATTCTTCATTCAATCTTACTTAACCTCTTCCTTGAGAAATCTTTCATTACATAGGAGAAGGAGAGATGGTTAAAGGGATGAGGATGATCCCACTAAATTTTAGAAGTCAGTAGGATTCTAACCATGTGAATGCCACCTCATTTTCTAGAAGATCCCCTTCTAGAACCTTCGTAACCTCTTCTCTTTTCCAAGCTTTGAAATAGGTTCGCACCCTACCTATAGAGAAAACTGCGAACAGTTCACACTCCAAGTATAGGGTTGCCTACGAGAATGAAGGATTTTTTCACCCTATAACATAGGCAACCTGTGAAATCATCTTAAAAATATGCTTTTTAAAAGAAGACAACAGTCACTTTTCTCAGGAAAAAGGTCTTCATGAGAGCCTGGACACATAACTTGTAGAGACATCACTAGAGTGACCAAAATAATGTGTAACAGAATGCCCCCCAAAGTATGAGGCTGGAACTCATGACAACCAAAATACTTTGTAAAATGCATGTGTGTGTTAGAAACAAGGAGCGCACCTAATCGGAAACCTGTAAACAACCAAGCATTTGCAGAATATAATACCAGTTCTGAGGTAGGCATTCCCATGCTCAGATCACAAATGAATGAAATCATAAACATAGGCCATGGCCACCAATAATACACCGTGTATCCATGTCGTCAAAATGATACATAGCCACTAGGAATACAATGTGGATCCATGTGAGAAGACTCAAATTAAGACATAGCCACAGGACATACAAAGTGGATCTATGTGTCGATACAAATCATACATACTCCATCGCAGCCTAGATAAAAAAATATGAGACCCAGGGTCTTCAATCTCGTCACCTGAAAGTACGAATCTATTCATGGGATTACATGTGTTGAAGTCGAACATGGTAGAAACCACTTGATTACTGATCATTGATGAAAACTATTAACAAGTGTGAGGGAAATCATCATTGATGTCAATGACTCCCAAGGTACCTAAGTACAATCAGAACAAATGTGAATAAATGAGCTAAAGTTGAACATTCGGAGGAATTTCTCGATCAGGGACCAATGATGTGAATCCACTGTCGAAAGTGAAGAGACCTGCCATTAAGGCATGCAGGTTCTAAGGTACTAAATTATTTCTAAGTCTTATTCCCAGATAATGAGTTGGAGTCGACGAAAAAAGACTCGTCATAGGAAGGCCTTGATGTATCCCCCATCAATGACACGAAATAAGTAACAAATTTTGAGGGCAAGTCAAAGTACGAACATGATTTTAAACAGACACAGGGAAGGCCGACATGGTAAAAATGGACAACTGCAGATGGCCGACTCAATGGAGGGCTTGTTTGGACTGCTCTTGAACATATGAACGACACAACAATGGCCTTGGCAGCATTGACTCAAAGACGACCCAATATATGATCTTGTAGTAAGTTAGACGAGGGAAAAATGGATTTCCCAACCCAGATTCAAATGACGAACAGGGAGTGTCATGTTCAAGAGCGACACTTACTGCCACTAATACAAATACCAAAACACATCCCTTTCCCAAAATTCCCCCCACCATTTCTGGCGAGTACCTCTTTATTTCTACACAAGCTTGAGGAGGATAACATATGCTTGTCGATGTAAGCTCATCCTTCAGACAAGTCCCTCAGAGTATGTTTAACGAACCCTAGGAAGGAGTAGTTCGGTCCCATTATGGGTCTTTCGATGTTTGTTTAACAAGTCCAAGGATAGAAAACTCAGGGGTTTTTCATGTTTTGAGAGTCTGAAAAACACTTAAAGAGAACTCTCCCAGTTCCTTTTTCATAAATGAGTTCGATGAGACTGAAAAAGTGATAAACTATCGTCTGTCGAACGTTTTCTTCAAATACTTTAATGAATGTGAAAAGAACAAGATCGCTCAACAATCTTTTCATTTTATGGAGCGTGAAAAGAGCTTAAAGGATACTCCCTTATGTTCATCGTTTTCATGTTACCATGACGAGTATGAAAAGATGAAAAAAAGTATAATCGGTTGTGTTCTCATGTATTTTCGAGTGCGAGAATGAATGAAGACTGAGCTCGAGGTTTTTCCTATAAAAACCCTAAAAAAGTAGTCGTACATGTGACAAAAAAGAAAAAATACTCATACACCGTCGTTCAGACTTTGAAGTCACTATATCTGCGAAAAACCATACTCACAAGGCTATTAGGGTATTAGGTTTTTTAAACAAAGCAATAAAAATAAAAAATCAACAAGAAATAGTAAAAAGTGAATAAATCTGGGTGAAAAAGCCTTTTTTACCATTTCATTGTTACTTTGGCAAAAACTTGTCCAACATACCTCATTTTTCCCCAAATTTCTTTGCTCGATTGTGGGAGGTACAAGCGATCATTCGACAAATGGTTTCATCCAATGGGGTAATCTCCTGATTTTTCAACTTTTCCATGGTTTACTTTTGATTTTTATTGGCAATTTTAGAGTTTTGAGTCCATTTTAGGGTCGGTGAATGCACTCAGGCATTCTCGCAGGTGAACCATTTGGGGCCTGCGAGAACCTAGGATTCTCGCAGGTGAGATTCAGAGCACCTACGAGAATCTCACACTGTATGCAAGCTTCACCTGCGAGGGCCGAAAGATAGATTTTTATGCAAATTTTCACCCAATAAAAAATTATGCAAGAGGTTAAAACAAGTTGCTGACTTCCTTCTCATGGATCCATTGCAGGTGTTGACCATCATGATGTTGGAATGGAGGGAAAGAGAACATGAGGAGGATGATGCCATTGTTGGGAATGATCCGAGTACAGTTGCTGCCCTCTGAGAATGTGGGCTCTTAAATTTTTTTAGGATCCCAGGCATGAGAGCCCAACTCAAATTGTTAGAGTACCTAGTCCACATGTGGGATGTGGATCAACAGTTATTTCATGTAGGGGTCCACATGCTAACACTAGATATCGAGGATATCTATTTTCTGATGGGGTTGTCACGACGTGGATTCCATGCGACTTTGACCAGAGGTAGGGGTGGTGGACTTCCTATGAGCATGTATGTTCGCCAACATTGTGTTCTTGAGGCAGAGAGAAGAAAGGGTAAGGTTTCCATTTGGGGGGTCTGATATTTTACCCTACAGACTATCTTGTTTACCATTGCATGCATGGCTGGGAGTGTGGCTTCACACATGGCTCTCCAGATCTATTTCCAATACGTAATAGAGTGCACGGAGCCTCGGGTTTTTAACTGGTCGGATGTGGTTCTCCACAGCATGAACAGTCAATTGAACAAGTGTAGAAGGGGTGACCTAAAGTAGTTCAGGTACGGGTCGATTTTGGTGTCTTTCTTCCTTGAGAGGGTCCCATTTCTGCGTCTATAGGTAGATTGGGGTTTAATGGCTCCACAGGATCCAAGGATGCTGAGGTGGTGTAACCTCATGGCTCGACACATAGCAGGGCCTATAATCAAATATAATGATTCATTTTTTGACTGGTTGAGGCCCCAGATGCTGATGATTGATGACTACACATATGCCAGTTTGGATTTCCGAGGAGATCCGGATTTGGTTCTACCTTAGGATGCTCAGTCGGGTGACTTAGGTGAGAAGTACACATTTTGTTCTTTTTAAATGTTTTTGAAAATTTTATTATATAAAATGTTTTTATATTTTTGACCCTAATAAAAAATTTCTTCTGACAACACAGATGTGGGGTTGTATCGACCGCCAGGGACGTCTCCCATTCAGAGGCGAGGAGAAGTGGCTCCAGTGGAAAGATGGGATGCTGAGGACTATGAGGCGATTGAACAGAACTTAGAGGGACTAACTACATAGGTCCAAGACATCACTATTGGAGAGATCCCGAGACGTTATCAGCGCCATATTGTGGGAATGTCTGAGTCTCTTAGTCGACTGCTCCATAGGGTAGCCCAAGCAGTTGTATGTTATCATGAGCGTAATCTGTGATGCTATTTTGTGGAAGCCATGGACTTCATATTTTGAGATTTTGATCTTTGGATATAACTTTTTTGTAAAAACTTTTGATCGTTATATACATATATACGGCTTCTACTAGATTATTTTGTGTTGTATAATACATGTGATGTATGATTGGTTCATAATGTCCCAAATGTCTATCTAACACATAATTAGCTAAGGCACCAGTCAATGTATTTAGACATCTAAGAATGTGTTGATATTCGATATAATCAAAATAACGTTCAAAGAGGAAAATTCGTAAATATACCCGTAATAAAGTAGGACTTTAGATAGAATAGACATTACTTAACTGTAGTACTACTAGCTACGAATCAAGTCGTATAACCAGGTGGAGGATATCAAGCGAAATAGCATCAATCAACAATTTGATGACGATGCTATATTCTGCAATATTATTGGTTGCATGACCGAGGCACACACCTCGTAGACTGATAAGTTCGTTTGTAGGTGCGTAAATTTTCCATGCAGCAGAAGCAAGGTTCTGAGTACTACGACTAGCGCCATCGACAAAGTCAATGTGGGGTAGCGAAGACTTCGACATCTGGAAACCAAGCACAATCCAAGATAAGCAGTTGAGGGCAGAGACCAAATAATGAAAAATCATACTAAAGTAACACACAAAAAGTATGATACAATAAAATACAAGCACTCATGCACAGGTGATCTTAAGCATAGTACTTCTTTAAGTACAACCCATTTCTGGGTTCACTCAAAGGGATACCATTGTAGTCTACTAACTCGTAAGCTCCTTTCTCCAACACTCATCTGATGATATAAGGACCTCACCACATAGCTTCAAATTTTCCGGATCCTAGCATATCTCGATCTTGTTCGTAAAGGAGAACCATATCACCTTTGGAGAAAACGCGTGGCTTGACATGTGTGTCGTATTGGTCTTTGACGCATTTCTTCTAGGCTTCCATAACTAGGGTGGCATCGTGACGGGTTTCATCTAGTTGCATGAGATACAACATACGCTCTTCTTCGGCATAAGTGTTTGGGAGAAGTTCGATGGTTAGTTTTAGAGAAGGTATCTCACATTCAATCGGAAAGATGGATTCTAGACCATAAACTAACTGGAAAGGTGTAAACCCAGTAGCAGACTTAATGGATGTCCTGTAAGCCCACAATGCTGAAAACAACATCGTGTGCCAACTCGTTTTGTGAATCCCTATCATTCGTCGAAGCATGGTAACGAGAAATTTGTTTATTACTTCAACTTGGTCGTTGGCTTGTGGATAATAGGGTGTTGAGTTTTCATGGCGAAGATCCAAATTTTCGGTGAGTTCAGACATCATGAAGTTTCTAAAGTGGCTATCATGATCAGTAACGATAGCTTGAGGAACACCAAACCGAGCAATGATATGATTGAATATGAATAATGGTGCAGTCTTTCCGGTATTGTTGAATGTTGGCATTGCCTCGACCCATTTCGTAAAATAATCTACGGCTAGGATATTGTATTCATTCCTCCCAGCCGAGTGAGGGTGACATGTCATGAAATCGATACCCCATTTTGTAAAAGGACCAACAGAGACCATAGGGTGTAGAGGAGCAGGGTGTGATTGTATTTTGTTGTTGTAGGTTTGGCAAGTGTGGAATTTTTGGATAGGGATTATACAAACGTTGAATAAAGAAGGCCAAAAATACCCCACTCGTAAGATCTATTGGGCAGTAGCATACCCAGGCATGTGACCACCACATGTTCCAGAATGGCAGTCATTCAGGGCTTTCTTGGCTTCGTCAAATGTGAGGCAGCATCGAAAAATAGAGTCAATCCCACGGTGATAAAGAGCATCACTGAGGATAATATACTGATGAGCTAGGTAGCGTATGCGACGACGGTCAGTGCTAGACAAATCGGGTCGAAAAGTCTGTTTCTGGATATATATGATGATATCCCCATACCAAATGTTATCCCCATACTCTCCTACATTTTCCATCTCAAAACAGGGAAGGTTGCATATCAATTCGACAAACACCAAGGATTTCTTGGACTTAGCGCGTTCAAATTCTAAGTCAAACTCCTGGAGTATTATGATCCATTTGGAGTATTTTCCCCCTACTAATTGGCATGTAAGAATGTGCTGCATAGGGTTGCAGTTGGAAATCACAGTAGTCTTGCGTAAAAGGATATAGTGCCAGAAATGTTGAACATATTGGACGACGACCAAGGCCATTTTTTCAACATGTAAATACTTGGTTTCAGTAGTCATGAGACTCTGAATCAAATAATAAATGACATGTTCGTCATGAGAATCATCCTCCTGAATGAGAACCATAGTGATGGCATAGTCTGAGGCTGCAAGATAAAGGAAATAATCCCGACTGTAATCAGGTGGGAAGAGTAGCGGGGTACGAGTTAAAGACAGTTTCAAAGATTCAAAATATTTGTTAGCAGTGGTATCCCATACGAACTCAGAAACTTTCTTGAGCAGTCGAGTAAATCCAAGAGTTAGCTCATCATAGTTCGGGATGAAATGATGGAGAAAGTTTGCCTTCCCTTGCAAACTTTGTAGCTGGTGAAGTGAGGAAGGAGGAGGAAGATTGAGAATCGCCTTGACCTTCAAAGGATCTACCCTGATCCCTTGACGTGAAACAATAAATCCCAGAAGTTGGCCGGATTCTACACAAAAAACACATTTGTGCGGGTTTAAGCATATACAGTAGAACCGACATCGGAGGAAAATGGCTTGGAGGTGTGTGGGATGATCGACACGGTGCATGGAATGAGCCGGTAGGTCATCGAGATATGGTTGGACAATGTGCTTTATATCATGAAAGACATAAGACATAGCACATTGAAAAGTCACACCGACATTCTTTAAACCAAAGGGTAGTTTCCGATAGGAGAAAGTGCCCCAAGGACAAATAAAAGCGGTCTTGTGTTGGTCGACGGGTACGATATTGATTTGATTATATCCGGAGAAACCATCCATCAAAGAGAATATTTCACTCTTGATGCAATCATTGATGATATGGTCAACGAAGGGGGTGGGAAAGTTGTCTTTAGGACAAGCTTTGTTAATATCCCTATAATCGACGCACATGCGGATCGTACCTTGTTTTTTGTTAACCGAAACAAGATTGGAAACCTAGTCAGTTAGAGCCATAGGGTAAATAAAGCCAGCTTGAAGAAGTTTCTCAACTTCAGGCATGATAACAGCTGCTTTACGTGGGTGGACCGGACGAAGTCGTTGCTGGACAAGTTTAGTGCCCAGGTATGTCTTAATCTCGTGAACAACAATGTCAGGGTCAATAACTGGCATTTCTTCATAGCTCTGGGTGAAGATGTCAAAAAATTCTTGAAAAAGAGATTTATAGGTGACAATTTCGTCATTGGAACACGATGCTCCGATGTGCACATTTTTGACAACTCCAAGTTTAATGGATATGTCGAGGGGGACGGTGGGTGAGATATTACTTATGTTCCCTTCGTAGAACAGATCGTGTGTAGACTCGGGAATGGTATAAATGACCACAACAGTTGACGGAGTCGAGATCCGTTGGTAACTCTCAATGGTGTGTTGTTCCAAGAAGAGAATGGAATGATGATGTCCATCATCCCAAGGAGTATCTTCAATGGACATAACAGACATAATCATCTCGTCGGTAGGAAAAATGACGCGGAATGGATCCAGAGATAACTCACCAAGAGAGGAGGTAAAAGGGGTGGCCGATTGAATGGCTTGATAAGTGGACTTGATCGGGCTCAAAGGCATTTGGTCACCATAATGAAGATGATCACCGGGGTTGGGTACTATCCATGGGTCATAAGACACAGGGGTTTCATGAACAAAGGTGGAGATCATGTTGATCGAGGCGACAAACATATGTGGAACATCGAGTGGTGGAATGGGGAAATTACCCATCAAAGAGGAATCTTTAAGAAGACCCACACCAACGTTCTCATATCCAAGGGGGGTTTTTGCAATGAAAGGGACGTTGCTGGTACGTGCATCAGAGTGAAAGAAGGCCAATTGGTCCACTGTAATTACTTTTCCTTGATGTGGGAAATGTATGACAGAGAAAAGAGTGGACACAACTGCACGCATGGAATCAATCCAGCTATGACTAAGTAGAAGGTTGTAATCAAGAGGAGCCTCAAATACCTCCACTTCAACATTGACCGTTTTGCCTTCTAACGTAATAGGCAATGAAGGGAGGACACCGTAAGGCTTAAAACCAGATCCATTGAAGGCTTTGAGCATGTTGTGGGATTCATTTAAAGGAGGAGAGCCGATGGATTTCCAATAGGTAATAGACATGCCACACGTCGAGGCACCCTAATCAATAACTGTTCTACAAATGTTCTTGTCGGAGACAATAACTTACATTTGGAATGCGAGTTGAGGGGGTAACCTTGGAATGTGATCTTCCAAGTAAAAAATTATTAAATTTGTATCGGTAGGGTCAATTCCATCAATAGCTTTCAACAATGCCTTTCGTTGTATAGGAAAACTCTGAAGGACTTCGAGGGCTGACATCGCGGATGGTGCTTGGGCTAGATATTTGACAATACTGTAGTTCTGGGCAACACGTGCATGAGGATTGAAAGCATATTTTCAGACAACACCCTTTGGGGGAGGGTAAAGAACTGTATCTAGGCTCGGTCGTTTGAGATGAAAAGGACTGTTGGTAGGTGGAGTCGTGGGAGATGGTTGGACCAACGAAGGAGGTATTTCATCAACCTTCTCTTTGGAGGAAGAATAATCTTTTGCTCGAGTGGTAATTGTGATGTCACTCTTCTTTGAATCACTTGTACACATTAAGACATAGGATGTAGTGGAGGGGGAAGGTTGGTCATGAATGACCAATTGGGCCTATTGTTGAGAAGGGAAGGATTGTGACAACATGGCCAGAGTAGGCGGTTTCAAGGTCCCTTGAAGGAACTTAGTAACCTCGACTCGTCTTGGACAATCCTTAGTGTAGTGGTCATCACCACAAATAAGACAAGGGTATGGGGTTTGCGCTTATCCTTATCATCAACAGGTTGTGTTTTGGTATTCTCAGATTGTGGATTATTTTTATCCTCCTTGTTCTTACCCTTCCCTTTTTTGGATTTATTTTTTCTGGCGGGGGTAGATTGAACATAGTTCACCTCAGAAGTTTTGTTGGTGGGAGGGGTAGGAGACTGAGAATTTTGAACATTAGAAGCAATGGATTTGGGGTTTTTTCTAGAGGCTTGGATGGAATGGGGTTGGGCATGGAAAGTGCCAATCACACCATCAGTTGCATGAGAAGTAGCAGGAGTAGTTGAAGTAGCATAAGTAGAAGGACGAGGTGCGTCAGGGAGTAAGTCGTAAAGAGTACCCGTTTGTGAGTAAACGAGGTCGAGGTATTGATCATGACTGATCGCCTGTTCTTCTATGACAAATCCACCCATGGAAATGTCATGAGTGATGTCATTCACAAATGATTTCATGAACCACTCTGCCAGCAACTGATCGAGAAGTTTGAGTTTGATGAGACGTCGTCTCCGTCGCCACTCATGAATGTGATAAGAGATATGAGTGGCTTTGGTTTGTTTGAAAGAACTCAAAATTTTGGTTCCCGTTTTGTAGTGGATCGGTAACTGGTAGTGGGTGAGGAAATCCATAGCGACGGTGTTGAAGTCGGTGAAGAAGCCTCATGGTAATTCTATATACCACTTCGCACATAACCTGTGAGAGTTCGCTGAAAAATGAGTAAACGAATAGAGTCATCCATCAAAGAGTTGGATGAACACCAAAGGTGAAAAGTCATTACATGATTGTTCGAGTCCTCTAGTGGTTTACCATCGAATTTAGGGATGTCAGATGGTATTTTGGCTGGTATCGCGGGCCATTGAGGAGAGTGACAAATCAAATCATTTAAAATTCTCGACAAATCAGGGAGGTCCAGGGTGGCTAAGAAGGGTAACTGTATATTCACATGTGTGTACTAGTGACTTTGGGGAGGGAGTCCCATCGGTATACCAGTGGGACCATAAGCAGTTTGCATATAATGCGAAGATCCGAGCAGATTCGGTTGTTGGTGTGGAGGCAAGTAATTTATAGGGTTGTATTGGTTGGGGTTTTTCCCTTGAACATGGGCGTGGGGTTGAGTGTTCGAGCCCCAAATAGGATTGGACGTACCTGGATATGGTTTGCCTGTACTAGGGGGTATGAAGGAGCTAGCTTGAGGCTGTTTCCCCCCAGTCGAGTGAGGATTATTTTGGATAAGATAGTTCCAATACTGGGCCAAGGATGGAGGTATGTTTTGTTCATAGGGTGGGGTAGGCGGGGGTTTCCCTCCAATCGGGGGTTACATCCCAATTGGGATTTGTCCTGCAAAAGGGGATTGGGTTTTTCCTCCTTGGTGAAATTGTCCATTGACATGAATATGGTAATCATGTGTGAAAGACAGGACGATGCCACTAGGGTTCGTGCCTTCTATAGAGGATGGAAGAGTTCCTCTAAAAGGGGGTCGAGGAAGTGTCAAAATGAAACCAGGAACGAGTGGAAATTCCAGGAGTCCTGGATGGGATTTGTGTAGGAGCGGGAATAGAAGTATTCAACACATGATATCTGGGGGAAAGTGTTGGGGTGAATCTAGGCGAAAGCGATGTGCCAATGGGAGCTTGGCTAGCCACCATAATACCAGTGTGAGGACGCGTAGTATCTGTGACCATTGTGTAATGGACTGTTTGTAGGGGGATAGTCAAGATGTGGTCGGTTGGTGGAGCATCTGAACCAGGAAAATAATAGGCAGTAGTAAAAGGTATTGTGTCTGGATCGAATGTTTCAGGCAGCTCAGGTGTGACAGTGATATCGACGCCTGCTCCTGAGCCAAAGAGATCCCATATAAAAATGCCAATAGTCCAAAAAGGATCTTGACCCTCAGGTCCTGTGAAAGGTTTGGTTGGTAATCCTGAAGACTCAACAACTATTTCTCTAGAATAATTCACTCGAGCAATATGTCTCACAGAGTCAGGAGGAAGTCATAAGTCCTCTCGAGAATTGGTAATTCAGAACAATTCTAAAGAGTTAGTTCTTTCCACTTGTGGAGTGGAAATGTCTTGGACTGGACTCTGTTGAGGAGAGCCCTCCGATGAGTTGGTAGGCAAGGGTTGAGAACCTTCCAGATCTTCTGGGGTAGGCCTTGCATTCTACGTGAATGGTGTGGAGGGTCAATTGTGATCGATTTAAAATCTTATGAAAGAAATTCTATGGCCAACTTGGGTAAACAAACAACATGCGCTAGTAAAATATAGGAAGAAAAACCAATCAAACAAGACCTTCCAATTTCAAAGTCACTAGTTGGTGATGAAATCCAACGTCACGACGACGAGACAAGAAGGGGTTGGGTGAGGGTGGAAAAGTTACGTTGACGACCTACTTAACAAACTTACACCTTGGTGCAAGCTCCCACACATAATCGTGGGTATACCCTCCAAGGAGCTTGAGTGAGTTTGGTCAACATCGACTCCAGGTACCATGAAGACTTACCCCTTCACAGTCACCTTGTGTAAGGCCCTAAGAAGATAGGCTACTAAGGTTACCACAAACAACAGTGATGCATGGGGAAACAGTCGACAGTCTGATCCACATGCAAGGGCAGGGTATCTAGCCCGAAATCAACTTGAGAGGCTTCCACTCATCATTGCGGGTATACCTTCAAGTGACCCCCGTAATACATGAAATATCTACACTGAGATCAATAAAGCAGGGTGAGTAACTTTGTCAATCTTAATGCGACCTTAGGTTTGACCCTTGTGTGAGAAGGGATTCCCAGGACAAAATGCTGCAAATGGAATTTGACACTCCTTATCACAAGATACTATTGTCTGTTTTGTGCTTTGGAGAGTGTGTCTCATTGCCTATTCCAAAGCTTTAGCCTAGCTAATGTTGGTGCAAAAGAGCCCTAGAAAAAGTTACTAGTTGAATTTTAAAAAAATTGCGCAATATTATTAAAGGCTGTTGTTACTCAAGAGGGAGGCGGAGATGAAACCAATTTTGTGTAAGACTCTAACTCAACAATGTGTAAATAGGGATGAATGATACAAATTTTCGTTCGATGAATTCTATCTATAGAAGGGAAAGAGGAGTTTTTTGGAACAATGCGAACTACGATGTGCGATGTTTCTTGAAATGTAATATCAAACAATCATGAACAATGCAAATTCCCTATTTGTTCCCTTTCAATATTTGAATGCCAATATTTTTCGAATAAATGATTGCTAAAAAAAAGAAAAGAAAAGAAAATCTTTAATTTTTTAATAGAAACCAAGCAATAGGGATGGAACTAAGAAAAAGTAAGCAACCAATGAAAATGAAATACTCAACAAACACCCAAATCGATCTTTCAATGAAGCTAAAAATAACAAATTGACAAGACCAGTCTCTTCAAATGCACATGGACAACAATTTTCGAAGTAGTAAGCAATCGAAAAGGACAATTAATCCCAACTTTTAATCCAATCAAAGGCTCTTGACCAAACAAGCACTCCGATTTTAGAATCAGAGATTATACCCTTGTTAAGAAAAGGTCAAGAGGTAAAAATTGAGAAAAAATGATCAAGAAGAGTTTTCGATTTCCTAAAACTAATCATTCGCAAGATTTGAAGTCAAGAAACATTCAATCACTGGCAAAAAAAGTTCTTCCCAAATAAACAAACAAATCTGGGCATTTGAAGACACAAAAAGACCTAATCCAAAGTTTTTACAGGTGAGTTCACAGCCTGGTAGTGGGGTACAGTGCGAGAATTAGGGATTCTCGCAGCCTAGATACAGGTAGGGTGCGAGAAGGTCGCACTGAACTGAACACTAGGGTACGAACTTCAATGATTCTTGCAGGCCACAGAAAGGTACATTGCGAGAAGGTTTGTAATGAAACAAAATTTGGAAAAAGGACAGAACTTTTGAGTGAACTTCTGGATCTAGAGAGTCTGTAAGGATCTCCTAAAGACTCAGAGAGTGATTGGGAATGAAAAAGGGCAGGTCAAGAGCAAATGGCCAAGAAAAACCACAAAATGGGTTGTATCCCTAATAGAGTCACCAATTTTGTTATTGGATAAATCAGTAGGTGCAGACACTAACTGATCTCCCTAGATCCACTTGGATCTAGAACAAAACAAGACAGGACATGACTCTTTCTCTAAGTTGCAGTCATTGAATATACTACTGAGAAGGAATGAGTGACATACCTTTAGATCACTTCCTTAGGTCTCTGTTGTTCCTACTTCGCTCCGGTGCTCTTGTGAGATCAGGTCCAAGACAACACAAACCAACCAAAGTGAAGATAGCAAAGTAGATTCAATGTCAACCTATGCATATGATCAAGGAGTTATGCAATAAAATAAGAGTGATTTTATGGGAAAGGGACATGTCGCTGTTGTTGCACCTCTTTTTCCACCTAGATGAGCAAAACAAAGGTGCTTGCAAGCTTAGTTGGGTTTGCTAAGCAGGACAACTGTAAGGAAAAGAGTTAGAGAAAGAAATATAAAAGAACAACTAAGAAATAAAATAACAACTAAACTAGTGAGCACAGGGACATAAGAACAAAAGAAACAATAAGACTCATGTCACCAATGGTAAGGTTTATATCAGTGAAAGAAAACACCAAGAAGAAAAATGACTATGAGTCCCTTCTTCCTCCAAGGGAGGGCTCTTGGAGCCCCACAAATAAGCTCTTCTTACAACTTTGAATGAAAATGGTGAAAGAATTCCTTGCTAATCCACTCAAGGGGTGAGATGGATTTCCCAATGTAATGGTGCTAGTATACTCTTGATGAGAATAGAGGATTCCTCAAGAGAATAGTAGCATCATAAATTTTCTATCAGAGATTTCTTTCGGATTCATCGCATAGGTTTTTTGATTTTCGACGTTTCGGACCAAACTAGTGTGGTCCATCATCAGGAAAGCGTTTGTGAGAAATGAAGGAAAAAAGGATATAATAGGTATATAAATACTTGAAAATGAAATCAAGAATTATAAAATTTTAGAAATAATAATTGTTTGTTTAAATAATTAATTATTTGTTTGTTTAATAATTAATTATTTGTTTGTTTATTATTAATTTTTATTTAATAAGAGCCGACTGGAAAATGTTTATAAATTAATATTTAGAATTATTCATATTGGCTAGGGTAGGGATCCAATTTTGACTAATTTTCCATCCATCATCTCTATTTAGATTATTAGGTTGTTTTTCAATTTCGATTGCTTCTCTGAATTCTCTATTGTGATAGTGATCTATCTTGGCAAGGATTTTGGTCTTTTCAATACAAATGTGATGTTTAATTTTATCTAAGTGTTCTACGAGAGATGAGGGACGAGTGCGATTGTGTTTGATGTCAGTGGCATGTTCTTGAATCCTAATTCTAAAGGAACGACCTATTTCTCCTATGTATTGTTTACCACATGAACACGGGATCATATAGATGCCTTTATGTTCGATGGGATCAACAAAGTCTTTGACTGATCTAAGGGAATTCCTAATAGTGTTTAGGGGTTTGAAAGTTGCCCCAATGTTTTTCTTCTTTAAAATCCTCGCAAGTTTGTCTGTTGTTCCTTGTATGTTGGGTAAGTAAACCTTAGACACATCATTATTTGTTTGTTCTTTATTCCTAGGTGTTTTGGTGGCATTTTGAAAAGCTTTCATTACCTGATGTTTTTTATAGCCATTATTTTTAAAAACAT
>ML777774.1:882984-902318 GCA_009831015.1 Picea engelmannii
CTCATCTTCACATAGACTGAGATAGTCTTTTGGTGGTCCAAAAGCTTCCCAATGGGGAGGTGTGATCAGGGGATCAAATTTTGCTCAATTTTCAAAGTGCTCGGAATGCGACGAAAACAGTGCCATTGCGTCCGTATCGTCTTTATGATTCCGGCGGTATATTTACATTCTCAAACGAAGTCCGTATGGAGAATATATCGTGATCTGTCTGCCAAGCCAAACAGGCAAAAATTTTGGATGCTGACTGTACCTGTCCGTACAGTCCGTACGATGACGTGGTAGGGCCGTACCATCTGTACGGTGACGTGGTAGGTGGGTGACGTGGTGCATTTTCATTGGTTGATGTTGGCGAGTAGCATGTTGACACGTGTCCGGTGGATGGCGAGTAATATGAGGACACGTGGCCCAATCCATGGGCGCCACGTGTCCCCTTCAGTTTTTGTTTAATTGGTTATGTAAAATTATATGGGGAGTCCGTGGCGTTCGACCCCCGGACCTCCCCCAACACCAACGACTTCATAACTCTCTGCTAGCCAAAGTGCTGCCACATGAACCTTGTTTGTAATATGGTTTTACTATTATTTAATGTTGATATATGTCAGATGCAAAGGGGGGTCGGGCCGGGGCTAAGCCCCGACCCGTGGACACATTGTATTACATACGACCATATATATAAAAGCCATACCGTTGGTGCGTATTACATTGCATTGAATTGCAATGTATTGCAATATTACATTGCATTGAATTGCAATGTATTGCAATATTACATTGCATATATGTATAAACTATAGTTTGCATATTATATTGACCGCGTGGGGTTTTGAACTATAACCTTTGGTTAAATGTGCGTGCGGGTGTGTATGCACGGGAGTTATACCGTTGGCACGGTTCAAACGAACTAACCACCTTTTTGCCCAGCCTTTGGTTGCATGTGCCATACGCCCAGGTGCCGAGGCGGTTAGGGGCTGGAGGCGCCTTAACTGTCCTATGGTTTGCACCGTTGGCGCGGTTGCTCCTGGTGCCAGGTTTTTACGCTTGAAAGAGCGTGTGAGCCAGGTTTGTTCAAGGAGGGTGCGAATTGTAGAACCAGAGACAACAAGCTTGGAGAAGGAGACTTCCAGGAGGCCTATCTTTCTCATTTTTCGACCGTTTCAGGTGCCGAAAGAGCCCAGACAGGGGTTTTGGGACGCTGGGAAGCCATTGGAGCAGTCGGTTTGTCAGTTTGAGCATTGTAAGACATGTTTTTAAGCACTTTTTGAGAAATTAATAATAAAGATCCATTGGAAGCTGGACCAGGAGATGTAGCCCAGAAGAGGGGTGAACTCCTTTATCAATTGCTGTGCACATGTGTTTATGTTCAATGTTTATGCTGCTGTCTAAGTGTATTTTTCATAAGTAATCCTTAACTTGTGTGTTGCAAATTGATCCTGTTGCTTTAAACACATAACATTTCACTTGCAATAATTATTCAAGTTTTTCAAGTCTTCTTCAATTTTAGATCATTAGGCATAAAATTTCTTTAAGTATAACCCATTGACGGGTTCTTTGAGAGAGAGGTCTTCGGGGGAAGCCAAGATGTATGCAACTTTGGTGAGGCAATGTTGGATAATGTAGGGGCCATGCCATAGTGACTTGAATTTTCCATGACCGATGGTATCGTGAGCGATATCGTAAGCAAGGATGAGGTCTCCTTCGTGAAATGAGCGAAGGTTGACATGGTGATCAAAGGTGGCCTTTGACCATTTTTTCGCTGCCTCATTGTTCTGTAATGAAGATCGACGATCTTCATCCAGGGACTCTAAGTTCAACAAGCACTGCTCCATTGGAGCAATGTTGGGTAATAGATCAATTGCGGTGCGTAAGGTGGGAATTTTGCACTCGATGGGAAGAGTGGCCTCAACCCCATGGAATAGATGAAATGGTGTGAAACCAGTGGCCATTTTCACGACCGTATGGTAAGCCCATAGCGCGGAAAATAACATATGATGCCAATTGGCCTTATGTTTATTAACCGTGCACTATAACATGGGTTTGAGGACCTTGTTAACTGCTTCGACCTGTCCATTAGACTGAGGGTAATATGGTGAGGGAAACTTGTGGGAGAATCCTAACCGAGATGAGAGTTCGACAAAAATCTCATTCTCAAAGTGTTTCTCATGATCAGAAACTAGTTGGAGTAGCACGCTGAAGAGGGATATGACGTGATTAAAGAAAAAACGCGTTGCATTGTCAGTGGTGTTGTTGAAGGTGGACATAGATTCCACCCATTTTGTGAAGTAATCGACTACGACAACAACGTATTTGTGTCCATTGCTGGATGGGGGATTACAAGTCATGAAGTTGATGCCCCATTTATAGAAGGGGCCGACAGTAATGAATGGGTGAAGAAGAGCAGGTGGTGCTCATGCTTTGTTGGCATAAAGCTGACATTTCTCACATCACTTCACGACATGAATGCAATCGTGAAACAATGTACGCCAAAAATAACCTGCTCGGATGATTTTATGAGCAGTGGACATTCCCAAAAGATGACCCCCACATGCGCCGCTATGGAAATCGTTCAAGACTCTATCAGCCTCATCAAAAATGTATGTCATAGCCCATTGGAAAGTTGCGCCAGCATTCTTTAAGCCAAAAGTCATGACACGATATGCAAAAGTACCCCAAGGGGTAGTGAATGTAGTTTTGTATTGATCGGCTGGGTGAATTTGGATTTGATTATAACCAGAGAAACCGTCCATGAAGGATAAAGCCTCGTGGCCTGTGCAGTCATCGATGATTTGATCGATGAAAGGCATTGGAAAGTTGTCTTTGGGACATGCGTTATTGAGGTCGTGAAAGTTCGTGCAGACGTGGATAGTACCTTGTTTTTTGTTAACGGGTACAGGGTTGGAAACCCATGATGTATAGGCGATGGGGTAGATGAACCCAACCGCGCGTAATTTGTCAATCTCGGCTTTGATGGCCATTGCTTTGGATGGGTGTAGCGGTCATTGTTTTTGATGAACTGGTGTAATGTCAGGCCAAGTGTCAATGCGATGTTCAACGATAGAGGGATCAAGGCTAGGCATTTCTGTGTATGACTAGGAAAAAATATTTTGATATTCTTGGAAGAGGGATTTATAGGCAGTGATTTCTTGAGGAGTTCAAGTGGCACCAATGGTGATGTCCTCGATGAATCCATTTTTGATGGAAATATCGATTTTGATGGTCGGGGAAATGTTGGCCATGTTGCTTTCTTCAAAAGCATTAGGGGCAGGAATGGGGTTGTTGAACCAGCCGATATGCCCTGATGGGATAAAATCCTTGGTTTCGACCGCGTATATGGAGTGTTGGTTAGGAGGTGTGGAGGCTTCCTGTGGAAAGAAGAGCGCTCTGTGGTGTAGTGCATCCCATGGATAGTCGGGGGTGTTTAACTCTTTGAGTATGTCCTCTTCATAGTGGAATTGGCGGGAATACAAGGGGTCGTAAAGAGTGATATCGGTGATTATCGCCGTGTGGCTATCCCCTGGTGATGAATAAGCAGGGGGAATGACGCAATGAGATTGCGATGGTTCACTCGACATAAACCAAATATTGAAGTACTAAGGAGTACCAGTGGTAGTTAGATGTAAAATTTCCGTAGAGAGATGAATGGGAGAATTGGGGGGATTTGGGGGTGAATCCTTGGATAAGTCATCCAAGAACAATAGAGGCATCGGGAGTGCCTCCGGTTTAGGAGAAATGATATGAAGAATATTGAGTGATGAGGTAAGGTCAAACATCAAGTCTGTAGGGGGTGTCGGGGTTTGAATTAAGGTCAATTGGCGTTTCTTGTATTCAATGATCATAGGACATTGGTATGTAAAATGATCTAAGGATTCACATAGAGAGAAAGGGAATCTCATACGTTCATTGACTGAAGTCGTGACATAATGGATGTCAGTGATTTTTGGTAGGGATGATGTAGCTGGATTGGGTTCATTCTGGAAGCTTTGGCGTACTGCAGATAATGTCTGCCGGAAGCGCAGTAATGCTGAGCAATGGTGTGTATAATGGTCATATTATGAACATATAGCGCAAGTGAATTTGGTTCGCAACCCTTTACTACTTGAGTGAGGGGTGGTAGCGACAGTACTTGCTACAGTGGCGAGCATTGATGGTGTTTGATAAAGTGGAATCAGGTTCCATAACTCAGGTAGAGATGGGAAATTGTTGGTTTGGTGTCCATCTTTCTCACATAGTGCACAAGGAGGTTGGATGCGTGGGGGAAGTGGAGCTGTGGGATCCTTCTTCTTTCTCCTGCTCCCAGCTGTGGCAGGGAGGGTAATGAGTGGGGGTGTAGAGGGTATGGTGGGAGTGAGTATGGGAATTTTCATTGGGATTCCTTTCGTTTGGGGGGGAAGGGATGGTTGAGGGACCATCTCTGGTGGATGTAAATACCAAACTGGAATTGCTAACACCATATTAGGGAGGGTAAGCATTACGACTACTTGGAAAGCTTGTATGCCTGGTGGAGGGTAAAATAAGGGGATTTGAGTAATGGCTTGGGGAACTGTCTCCCAAACTGGGATATGGCCTTGGGGAGAGGTGAAATCGTGGACTAGTGGAGTCGACGAGTTCGCATGAGGCTCGTGAGGGGGGAGCTCTATGACTAGTGGGAAGTCAGATATGATAGAAGCCTCCCTAGGAGGAAGGGTATCCTCTATGTCAGTTCCGTTGGATGATACAAAGCATACTTGATTGGAAGGATGAAGGAGTGGTGGTGCACCATGGTAAGTTCCTAACAATGATGGGTCTTTGAAAATTTCGGGACCCATTTCGATGAGTGGGTATGCATCATGACTCATGTGGATGAGAGGAAGAATGTTATCGATGTTGGCAGAAGGGTTAGGCTTGTAATGTGAGACTTGGTCAATGGTAATGATCTTCCCGTTATGGGGGAACATCATCGTTCGAAAGATGGACGATGCAACTGCCTTCATAGCGTACATGTATCTACGAATGAACAGGATATTATAATCAAGTGGGGCATCGATAACTTCAATGTCAAAGAGAATGGTCTTGCCCCCGAGTTCTACGGGGACATTTTGGAAGAGCCCTTCAGGAGATGATGGTCATCCGTCATAAGCTCTTAAGGTAATGGCAGATGGTATGAGTTTGGGGGAACCAAGTTTCTGCCATACAGATTTGGACATAATGCATGTGGATGCACCTTCATCGATGATGCACCGATGAACTATAATGTTCTGAATTTTTACTGGGATTTGAAAAGTGATCAGAGCGGGAAGGCGAGGTTCTCCGCTGTCGAGATCAAATGTGATGAGTTGGGTATCCACGGGGTCGACTGCCCCCAAGGCAGAAAGTAATGATTTCCGCTGAGTGGGACAAGTCTGAAGGACCTCTAAGACTGACATGGCACCGAAGACTGTGCTAAGTCATCGACCAAACTGTAATTATGAGCCGCCCTAGCCTGGGGGTTGTGGACATTCCTGTGCAATGGGATGTGAGGGATGCGAAGAGGTGTTTTGGCGTTAGGGAGAGGAATTACTAACGAGGGTCCCATTGGTGTTGGGATTGTTTCTGGGGGAATAGGAGGAGACTTAGCGGGTGTACTATATTGACGACTACGTGTTTGCAAAAGGATTTCTTCCTCACTGGTGAGGAGGATGGTATGATCTGCAGGATTGTTGGGATTGAGGTATTGTCCCAACTGTGGTGGGGTAGGCTATGTATATTGTTGGTTGTTTATCACACCTTGGTGTGGAATGGGATTCTGCAGGACGATTGGGGGTGGTTGTTGCACGTATTGTTGTGGGGCCTGCTGAGGGGCAGGCAGTGCTGGAGGATGTGGTAGACTGCCTGAGTCTTTCAGCTGTTTAAAATCAATGATTTGGGGGCAATGATGAGTATAATGACTGAATTCACCACAAAGGGCACAAGGGAAAGTGGTTTTTATAGTATTGTTATTTCTCCCTTGATGCCTGTTGTTATTGCCCCCCTGGGGATTCCGATTCCCTTGGTTCTGGTTACCCCCAGTAGGTTGGTTTTGTTGGGGTTGATTCTCGCTTTGAACTGGGTTGTTATTATTCCTGTTTCTTCCTTTCTTTTTGTAATTATTCGATGGGTGGGTCGGTTTTTTCGTATTCAGCTGTTCAAAATTTTGATATTGCTGAACGAGAGAGGGTTGAACAAAATTCACCCCAGCGTGAGGGTGTGGGGGGGGGGGCATGGGCCGTGGTGGACCAGGGAATGGAAAGTACAGATTCTGTGGGAGTTGTGATCCGTAAGGTACATAGGAAGGCGTGGGGATTTCGCTAGTAATTAGAGTATAAGCTGAGGTAGAGGGGGTACCAGAACTTGTTTGGATAGGTGGGTGGATTGGGGGTGCCAGCGGTGGGCCACTAATGGGTAGAGGAATAAAAATAGGGTATGGATGTTGATAAGGGGGTGGGGGGTAATAAGAGGTTCCCCCATATGCTAGTGGATATTGAGGTGTGCCATACATTGGTGGTGGTTGGGGTTGAGGACTATGGTGTGTGGTATTACCAATCAATCTGTCTGCTAAGTGAGACATCCCAGGTTTGTCTTGACTGAATGGCACGGGTCTTGGGAGATCAGGAAGTACTGTGTATAAGTACCTTGATTGTGAATAGATGAGGTCATATTGTTGAGCCTTACTGATGGCTTCTTCTTCTGACTGAGGGAAGGTGGAAGCTACATCTTTACTGAGGAGAGAGACAAGTGATCTGAGAAACCAGTCAAGACACTGTTGTTTGGTGGTTTCAACTTTGCACAAACTACGTCGTCTACACCAATCGTGAATGTGATCAGAAATATGCGTGGCTGAGGTTTGTTTGAAATTAGAGAGTAGTTCAAGACCATTGTCATGGTGGATGGGTAATTGGAAGAAGGTAAAAAATGCTTTGGCCAAGGACTCGAAGGTTGCATGGGACCCCGATTTTTCGTCTACATACCATTTGGCTGATGGGCCAGTGAGTGTGAGTTGAACTAATCGTAGTCTGATGGAATCATCCATAATGTTGTTGGAAGATCACCATAGGTGGAAAGTCATGACATGGTTGGTAGGGTCATCTCCTGCCTTTCCTTCAAACTTGGGGATGTCTGAAGGTAGTTTGGTAGGCATCACAGGTCATGTGGGGTCATGCAATATAGGATCATTTGTGATTTTTCTTAGATATAGTATGTTAAGAGAGGCTAAATATGGCATCTGTAGTGGGGGTGGAGGATTAGTTTCAACCATGGTGTGAGTGTTTTATGAACTTGACCCTTGAGGGGGGCTAGGTGGGTTAGTACTTCCTCCTTGAGAGGAAGTTGCCCCCCCGCTTCCGTGTAAAAGAGAGCGAGTGGACAGAGGGACTAGGGAAGTGGACCCGAGTAATGTGGAACCAAGAAAAGATGACCCTAAGAAAGTGGCACTCACTGGAGTGTGTGAAGGTGGTGTCGATGAGTTGGCAAGACTAGGAACTCCTCCTAAAATAGGAGGGAGGTTTAACAAGCATCTGGAATGACGAGGGTTCTGTGGGTCCCCTATGATGTTTGACTAGTTGCGTGGATGTGTGCAAATTGTGATGAGAGAAAATAAACAAGAGCCTTTGTTGTAAATTTTGAACTTTACACAATATATATATATATCTAAATCAAAATGTGATCAGAAGTGCATCATACATAAAGTTTTTTGAAAAAGAAGCATATATGTGGATAAGTGGGTTTTTTCCGTGTGGGGAATCAAAGAAAACAAATGATCATGTCCTAAAATATGTAACGTCCTTCCTCTCAAATAGCACTGGACCTTCCAATAGTACTCAATAGTGGGGTCTGAAGTCACCGGAAGAGAAACTAGTGAAGGATGAAATAATCAGTTATAATGAGGGGTAAAGGGGGCATATCTCGAAAGAGATGGCGATATTTTCCAATAGCCACACAAAATTCAATCAAGGTGCAATTGTAGCCCACAATTGCCACCTGGGTAGATGTCTTAAAATTTGGTCACTAGGTACCTTGGTCAAAGTGCGACATTTATATTTTCGGCCTAAGAAATGGGTCACGGGCTGGATCCCATCCAAGAGGTGGGTGCCTCAAGGGGGGACGCACAGAACAACCCGACCTTTGCCTTCAACCCTTCACGGGTATCTCCCTGCCTTATGGTGTTAGGAACACTTGACTTGGAGGATTTTCATTTCCCTATTTGACAACTTCTATTGTTTTGATGATGTGAGAACTAGATAACGGGGATTTATTTGGATGCCTATCCCTAAAATCATACCTAGACTAAAAAATTTCTTTTAGCACCTCCTGTGGAGGAAAAATTAGTCAGTTTTTAGAAAATTTTTAGATGTAGTTGTTTGAGAGGTTGGGAGTGTGAACCAACCTCGTTGAAATTAAATGGGAGTGGATAGTTTCTTCAAGAAAAGGGTGGGGTGTTTCGGAATCCCTTTGGAGGAAACTTACTTTGACCTCCACGTTTCGAGAGGGAAACTATGTGAGTGATAAGTGACTTTTGTGTGTGAATGAGTGAAAGTGTGCCAATGTTTTAATGAATTAGGTGTCACCTTGCTACATGTGGACTTCGCTTGGTCCTTACAAGTGTTGATTACCTAATTAATTAAGTGCCTTTGGTACAACCTTGTGTAATTCAAAAGTCCCTAGGAAGCTAGCATGTAGACATGTGGGTCCTTTAATATTCCTTTAACTCCCTATTGTGATTTAATCTAAGAAAAGTTTTGAAACTATCCTAGATTGTGATCATGTGGGCATGTGTGGGCCCGTTACATAACCTTTAAACTTCCCTAGTGATTTAATCTAAGAAAGTAAATTTCAACACTATCCTATCTTTGTAGCATGTGGGCATGTATGGGCCCGTTACAATCTTAAGATGTGTTTGAAAAATAAACTGAGAGGAGTCCCAAGAGGGGCTGTTGTCCTCTCCTAAAGGTTTTTTTTTTTTTTTAAGGGAGATGAAATTGTCCTACAATCTTTTTCTGATTCTCAAGGTCACTTGGAAGTGTGAGAGAAGAGCATACTAAGCGATTGTTATCCAACTTCTAGTCCCAATGCAAGTTTTATGTGATTAGAAATGATTCCAACTTAAACTTTTAGTCAAAGCAAGCCATCCATGTGGCAAAATGAAAGCAAAAGAGGAAATAATGATTTTAAACCCCCTAAGTGCCTATGTGTTTTGACTAATCCCTTTATATGAAGAGGGAACTAAGTGTGGTGCAGCTTACAAAATGCATGAAATYACTTTTAAGAAGGCTAGGGACCTTCCCCAAATCACAAAAAACCTTACAATGTGTAGTTTTCTGCACAGGTGTGCGGGTCTCAGTGTAGACAGAGGCACACTGAGCGCCTGTGCGCAGACCGAAACGAGCTTTTGGGCACAGGTGTGCAGAACAACACTGTGACTTAGGCGCATGTGCACATGATGCACACCTGTGGGCTAAAAAACCCACGCACAACTGACACACGACCGTGAAGAAAATTCGGGATGGAATTCTTTCAATTCAACTTGGAATTGGATGTTTTGCAGGTCGACTTAGGTTGGTTAATGCACCTTCAGGTTAAATAAACCAAAAGAAGAGCTATAAAAACCCAAATGGGGTAGGAAATTGATACCTTTCCCCAGTGGAGTCGCCAATCTGTTGCGCCTCTTTTGCCACCTAGATGAGAAAAATAAAGGTGCTTGCAAGCTTAGTTGGTTTTGTTAAGCAGGACAACTGTAAGGAAAAGGGTTAGAGAAAGAAATATAAAAGAACAACTAAGAAATAAAATAACAACTAAACTAGTGAGCATAGGGACATAAGAACAAAAGAAACAATAAGACTCATGTCACCAATGGTAAGGTTTATATCAGTGAAAGAAAACACCAAGAAGAAAAATGACTATGAGTCCCTTCTTCCTCCAAGGGAGGGCTCTTGGACCCCCACAAATAAGCTCTTCTTACAACTTTGAATGAAAATGGTGAAAGAATCCCTTGCTAATCCACTCAAGGGGTGAGATGGATTTCCTAATGTAATGGTGCTAGTATACTCTTGATGAGAATAGAGGATTCCTCAAGAGAATAGTAGCAGCATAATTTTGCTATTGAAATTTCTTAAGAATGAAGTGCACCCATGGCCTTGTTTTATAGCACCTCTTTGAGGTATTGTGCAACCAGCTTGTAGTGTGAAAAGAGGCTAATTAGGGAATTTTTAGGTCTTTGACCAACCACCTAGTCAGATCCAGTCTAGATTTGAGTGTCAAATCAACTTGGAAGCTGAACCAAAAGTGGGTGGGAGGCCGACCACTCTCATAAATCCGTCGTTCTTAGATGTGTGCGGATTTTAGCGACCACAGTTGCGCATCGGGTGCATGTGCACTTTTCCCGCGTTTCTATTTTGCGCATGTGCGCACGTGCCCTGTGTAGTCATAGTGCACTTTAATTTTGTCACTAGCTGTATAGTTTTTGACCCTTTGGAAATTATTTTGTGGTAATTTTGGTCTATGGGTGACCTCATAACTGTTTGACGATGCTGGATTCTTGTAACCATTTGCGGATGGAATTTCATTGATAACAGCTGTATTATATTAAATGAAAGTAGAAGATACAACCAGATTGCCTTGATGTCGCAAGCTTCCTTTTAGTGATCCTTGGTTCCAACACACACACTTGCTCTACACTTGCATGAAGAAGATCACTACAATTTGATAGACAAATAGAGTCTTCAAGCTTCAATCCAAACAGGGTTCTTCACACAATTCTTTCATCAATTCTTCATTCAATCTTGCTTAACCTCTTCCTTGAGAAATCTTTCATTATATAGGAGAAGGAGAGATGGTTAAAGGGATGAGGATGATCCCACTAAATCTGAGAAGTCAATAGGATGCCAACCATGCGAATGCCACCTCATTTTCTAGAATATTCCCTTCTAGAACCTTCGTAACCTCTTCTCTTTTCCAAGCTTTGAAACAGGTTCTCACCCTACCTATAGAGTAGACTGCGAACAATTCGCACTCCAAGTATAGGTTTTCCTATGAGAATGAAGGATTTTCACACCCTATAACATAGGTATCCTGCAAACTCATCTTAAAAATATGCTTTTTAAAAGAAGACAACAATCACTTTTCTCAGGAGAAAGGTCTTCATGAGAGCCTGGACACATAACTTGTAGAGACATCACTAGAGTGACCAAAATAATGTGTAACACCCATTGCTGAGTACACTCAAACTTGGCCTGCTATAGCATCAGTACACTGTGACAATTGTCTGGACTGGGTAGAACGCTACTACAGGGACATACCATATTTACAGGCACAATTAAAACATTTGTCAACTCGAAATTCTCTGCTTGAACGAGAAAATCATGAATTGAAGGGATGCACAGTTCGGGCAAGTAAAAGGCCCAAAAGAACTGGTAGTGTGATCATAAAAAATGCAACCAATTTCAATGCCATCATCAACTCAGAATTATCTGACCCTTCACTGTCTAATTTCTAAAATGGTAAAAGTGGTTTTGTTTTTCTTTGATTTTATTCTGTTATAAAAGTCAAATAGGAAGATTTGTTTTGATTTTCTTTGTTAATATAAGAATAGCTACAAAATCTTAGGATTCTGTAGCCAGTCTATTTCTAAATGTTAGTTTGTATTATTTTCTAAAAATTAATTTCATTTTGTCATTTACAGGAAAATAAATATCATGGTGCTATTCACAAGGAGAAGTGATCATGGATTATGCGCTGTATAGTTTAGTAGGTTCTTTTCTGTTTGATAAAACTATGCCATTATGTAATAAATTAAAAAAAAACAAACTCCTACAGTAGTGGTTCCCTGTTGTACTATTTTTGTAATGCAATCTATTTTTTTTGAATTACCCTCTATCTTGCATGGTAAGAGGTTGTCAATCCAAGACTAGTTTAAATAGTGATTGCTATTAGTAGTAAAGCCAACTTTTGTTGGGATACAATATGGGCATGTGATTTTGGGAACTGATATGGGAAATCTATTCACATCGGCTTTAGACCTATGCGATGCTTATTCCATTATGTTCTTCTATGGCCTCGGTCTTATGAGATATTATTATGTTTGATGCAGCTTTAACCTTGTCATCATATGGTGTTTCATATTGTTAAGTATTTAGATGTTGTCCATAATTTGTTATTCCATTTTGTATCTGTGATCAATCTGTCAATTGATTATTATTGATTTATTCCTAATTTTAAATGATGGATAATATCGATACTTAGAATTGATTTTTCACTCGTTCTTAAATATTGATTATCATAAGATCATAGGGTTTTTAATCAGTTATTATTTTGTTCTATTCTCGCTCCAACACATTAAATTCTTCTTTGAATTTATTATGGAAAGTACTAGTTTTTTTTCTGTCATAGGTTTCCCTTACATGCAGGACAAGTAGGAGTTCGAACGATATAGAAAGCTAAGCTTAGTTTCGCTGATCAGTTATAGGTTAGTCTATGTGTTATTTAGTTAAATTATTTATTAATGAAATGATGATTGCGTGAATTAACTTTGACTGTTTATGTATCGTTGTTTCAATTGTATTTGAGTAGTATTTATTAGTTTTAAATCTTTGAAAATTCAAAAAGAAAACAAAAAAGATTTATGTGCTTTCTTTATCTCGTTTATAAACACTTTTAAGAACATTCATTTTGCAAGATTTCAAGCAAACCTTGCAAGATGTATATAGACTATTTATAATCATTTGTACATATTCATGTTTCTATTTGAACATTTGTAAACTTATATTCTTAGTATCATAGCCTTATATTAGTTTATTTCTTTTATCATTTTTAGGAATTTAGTTGGCTAACAGAGCCATTAAACCCATTGGGTCATTTCATTCCAAACAGCTTGGGTTAATTAGACAACCCCGGTCCAAATTTGACCTTCCAGTTGATGGTGTGTCACTTACGCTCGTCAACAAATGGCGCTAGAAGGAGGGCCTGCAATTAATTGATGGCACATGGAGGTTGTAATACCCCCCCACACACTCGCACTCCTGTCGTAACACATAGTCTCTCCGACACAAATGTTACACTTGAAACAACTACTACCTCAAACGATAACCTCGATATTCCCGTCGAACTAGGGACACCGCTTCCTCAGGGGATTGACGTCCAAGAAATTGTCCGCTAGTCACTTATAAGAACTCAAAGTGCCTTATCCCGTATTAGACAAACTGGTAGACAACTCAATCAACCCCTTGACTTTACAAATCTTCAAGAACAACTTCAAGGCATTAGTTTGCTCGAAAACCCTTTAGGTGGAAATACTACCAATCCTACTGAAATAATTATCCCTGGAGTTGGAGGATCTGGTATCCCACCATCCCCACCTGGTTCTTCTCCATCTTCTTCAGGAGGAGAATCCTCAGACGAAGGAAGTTCATCATCTGAACCATCTCAACCTTCGACTCTGCTAACTCCCATGGAAAACCAAAATAATATTTCTAGACCTTGGCTCGATCAAGATGCCGTGGCTGTGCCTGGACCCCAACACCCATTACCTAAACATCTATAGAAATGGCTGCCCAAATTTGATCCAGATTCGAAGCAATCAGGTGAGGATCACATCAAGAAATTTATGCTAGCCATTAGACTTCAGAGTGTCGAACATAAATATGTAGTATGGAGATTATTTCCTTATACTTTTGAGGGAAATGCCTCAACCTGGTATTTTGGTCAACAACCTCAGACCATCGTCTCTTGGGACAAGTTTGAAAGTTTTTTTCTGGAAAAATTTGGAGATGATAAATCTCCGGAAGTCTTGGTTATGGAACTCTGTAGCTTAAAAATGAACCCTAAAGAAAAAGTGAAAGACTTTAACCAAATATTTCTAACACTAAAAAACAAAATCCCTGTATATTCGATGCCTGCAGAAAACTTAATTGTTGCATATTATAATAAGGCCATGCATAACAACATAGCCATATGGGTTAAAAGGTCCAAAAAGAACACATTGTTACAATTTTTTGAGGAGGCAAGTCAAATTAAGAAAGATATATTGAGCTTAAAAGATAATCTAAGTAGTGAAGCTGAAACAACTTCTTCTTCTAAGAAGAAAATATAAATTCTCACTAGGCCTCCTCAACCTAAAAATCAACAAGAAACATTAGACCTAGAGAGCTTGTAGAAAGCTTTCCAGAAACTGTCCAATCAGGTCATTGACTTGAAAAGATCCGGCGAGGAGGCATCTACAAGAAAATGAAGTTTCAAACCTCCTTTTAGAAATCCTTTCCCTCCAAACCTGCCAAACACGACCACATAAGGTTTAAATTTTGAAAGTTTACAGTATGCTTTGCAAACGATATTAGAAGCGCATGACAATTCTGTTTCTGTTCCTCCTGAAAATTCTGATGATACAGTTGAGGAAGAGGTACTAGAAGAGGAAGACTCATCTCCTTCTTCTTTCGAGCACTTGTCAGGTAGTATTTTCCAAGCAAATTTTGAAATTGTCCACCCCTACAACACTAGGAGTAAAACACAAAACAAGTCTCCACCCAAAACAAGTAAAAATGTGTTTCCAAAACAGTCAAAGAAAAATGAAATTAGACAAAGCCTAGCTGCCCCAGTTTTAGAGTATGATTTAATTGAAGATATGAAAAAATTAAGGGAAAATAGTTCTGTTTTTGAATTGCTGAAATTTCCTCTTATTTTGCAGAAAATGCTTCAAAGCATTGCCGAAAACAATAAAAAAAATGATGTTAGAAGCAAAAAATCAACAGAAAGTGAATTAAACGTAGCTAAAAAATGTCCCAACTAAAAAGACATCTGAACATCAAGATAAAAGGGACTTAGCAGAAAAAACTGTAGGAAACCTAGATAAAACTGTTTTAGGAACAACAATAAAAAATCAACAGAATTCTGCTGTTTCTGCATGAAAAATTATACCCTTTTTATTGACTTTTGATATTTTTAATAGGAATGTACATAATTGCATGGTTGACTCCGGTGCATCATCAAACATGATTCCTTTGTCTGTATGCCATAAAATTAATGCAGAAGTAAAACCTTATGATCTAAAAATTATTCAGCTAGATCGAATGAATGTTAAAGTGGCCGACAAACTTAAAAATGTGCTGATTAGATTATCGTCCAATTCCAAATTTCATCAAATAATTGATATTATAGTTGTTGACATTATTGAAGTTTATGGTCTGTTTTTAAGCACAAATTGATCATAAAAGCTACACGGTTATTTTGCTACAGATTGGTCTCATTTGTAGTTGCCTGAAAATGGACATCCCAATAAGATCAGAATAAACAAAGAACGTTACCTCAAACATATCGTGACATATCTGAACGATCCAAATGAGCCTTTCATTAACACTGTAAATTCGATTGAAATGCAGGGAATGAATACCTTTTTTGGTAATTTCATGACTGAAATTTCATCTATCATTGATCCAGAACAACAATCTGAAGTAACAACCTATACTAAGGCACCAGTTTCATCGAATATGCCAAATATTGCTAATGACGCACAAATCTGGTCCCTATATTTTGATGGATCCAAATATCGAGAAGGGGCATGTTCCGGTTGTGTACTCATCGACCCTACAGGTAATAAAACATTCATTTCTTTTTGATTAGAGTTTGAATGTACTAACAACACAACAACATACAAATCACTTCTGTAGGGAATTCATAAAGCACTAGATATGGACGTGCAAAATTTGCTAGTATTTGGTGATTCAAAAATCATAGTCAAACATGTAAGAAACGCAATATGCTGTTTGTCACCACATCTGAAGAGTTACCAAACTGAGGTATGGAGTTTAATTCATAAATTTCTAGCATTTAATATAAATTCCATTCCTAGGATGAGTAATTCAGAAGATGATTTACTAGCCAATGTTGCTTCCAAATTGTTGCCCGTTGAAGGTCTTTCTCCTAATGCATTCTAGGTCGAATTGTTATTCAAACCATCGATTTTGGACAACATCACAAATTGGAGAGTATTTGATGATGATCTACAGATCATCAACTTTCTGCATATGGAAGACACCTTCCAAGATGCAGTTATTGATGAAGCACTCATGACGAGAATCTCTGAGACTTCATGGTAATATTCGATCCTCGATCTCTAGAATCATCATCCGATCTTGTAAACTCTATCCCCAAATCTGTTGTGATATTAGAGAAATTTTATGACTTTCATGACAAGTTTAGAGGGGTAGTCAATTGCAAAACTAATAGTTCCTCTTTGATCCATGAAACTTTTAATTTAGGAACAAGAGATAATTCTCAAAATATTAATTTGGGAAAGGGATGTTCGGAGCAAGAAATATCCGCTTTCATAAAATTATTTAAAGAATTTAAAGATGTATTTTCTTGGACGTACGACGACCTGAAAACTTTTGATCCAAACATCATACAACATATAATCCCTATGAAACCCTAGACTCAGCCTTTTCAACAGAAATTGAGGAAAATGCATCCTAAATTGGAACCTACCGTTGAAAAGGAACTGAATAAATTACTAACTGCAAAGATAATTTTTTCGGTTAGGCATACTCAATGGGTATCTAACTTAGTCCCTGTAAGGAAGAAAAGTGGTGAAATTCGACTTTGTGACGATTTTCGAAATTTAAATCGAGCATCTAATAAAGAAAATTACCATGTTCCTCCAATGGAACAAATTCTACAACAGGTGTCTGGTTCCGAGAGACTATATTTATTAGATGGTTTTTTGGGATACAACCAGGTCCTTATGTCTCCTTCGGACCAGCTTAAAACCACCTTTCGTACCCCGTGGGGCACTTACACCTACAGGAAAATTCCTTTTGGACTGATAAATGATGGTGCCACTTTCCAGAGAGCAATGGATATTGATTTTCGTGGACTCATTAACCAGTCAGTTGTGGTATATCTTGATGATGCCACTGTCTTTTAAAAAAAAAAGAAATATCACTTGTCCCACCTTAGGGCTATCTTGGAACGATGCCGCAAGTTCGGCATATCTCTCAATCCCAAAAAATCAGTGTTTATAGTAGAGAAAGGAAAACTGCTTGGGTTTATAGTGTCTAAGGATGGAATGATTATTGATCCAGAGAGAACCCAAGCGATTGCTAAACTTCCTCCTCCTTCTTCCAAAAAGGCCATGCAATCATTTTTGGGTAAGATTAATTTTGTCAGAAGATTTGTCCTGAGTTTCTCAGAAATGGTTAGACCTCTACAAAATCTAATTAAAAAGGATGTTTTGTACTGATGGGGACCACAAGAAAGTCAGGCTTTCGATGCAATTAAAAAAACAATAATAGAAGCACCTTCCCTAATGAGTCTCGATTTTATCTATTTATCTCGCCCAAACAAAGCTCAGGAAGGATAACAATTAGAATCTTCGAGGAGGAGAAGATTCATTTTTTAAAAAGTTGAATGATTGAGATCTATTCAGGAGGATCTAGGGTCTTTTTTCACCCTTAGATATGGATAAGTGGCCTAGGGTTTAACCCTGTAAGTCTTTAAGAATTTGCACGTTCGGAGAAGTCGTAGATCAAGTTTAAAAGGAGGAATTATCGAGGATCAAGATCTATGGTCAAGATCCATTCAGGATTTTGTAGGATCATGGATAGTCATCGGATCAGGAGGAGATGCATGCGGGTTAATCGGTGAATTCCTTTAGACTTTGTGCATTCGGAGAATTTGGCGTGTGGAGAAATCAGGACCCTTGAAGTCCCAAAGGATGAAGTGAATCGTGGCCGTCCAAAATCCGAGGACACATGTTAGCAGATCGTGTACTTTAGGGGATTATCATTTCACCAAAAGTAGGAGTGGAGGACTCCCGAAGTCCTGAAGGCCAGATTTCATTCTGGCTGTTTATCGTAAAGGACATGTGTCATCAAATCAGGCAGTCTGGAGGATAAATACTGTTGTTGGGGAAAAACACCCTACGGACTAGCAAATAGAGTTCAGACTTTGCATGCAGATATGACCGAATAGAAATTACTTTCTACCTTCATCCCTAGATTTAAATCCCCTTTTCTTAGTAAATGCATGGAAAGACCAACCTACCTCGTTATCGTCGTTTGATGTCGATCCTCCGTTGTGCTTGATTACTTGTTCGCAATACTCCTTCCAAAGATGACCTGCATTCAAGATGAGCAAAAACTATGCATGCATACTACTTATATACTCACAGGTTAGAAATCAAACATAAACTAATCAAACCATAAAAAGTTCACGAATTGGGATGGGAAAAGCATTCTCTTTATTACTTAAAATGAGTCAACTTACAAAAGTTGAGACTGACCACCGCTCCTTGAACCTGATCCTGGGCTCCTCTTCTTCTGTCCTTCAACTGCTTTGCTTTAAATCTCCTTTGGTATTAGGAAAGGATAAAGGGTTGGGACAATGGAATACGTAAATGGGCAGAGTTTCTTTTCTATATTTTTCCTCCTTCCAAATGGTACCCCTACCCCTTCTTTTATTGGCTAGAAGGAGCTAGGTATTTGGACAAACCCTCGACCATGCATGGCCGGGAGTTTCAGTTAACTCACCCATAGCTTTTTGTTCCGTCATGTTGACGGGCGAAATCGACCGTCCGTCAACTGAGAGAGTGGAACCAGTCTGGGGTTGTCTAATAACCCAAGCCGTTTGGGATGAACCACCCTGATGGGTTTAGCGGCTCCGTTAGCCGATCTAAGGTCCTAAGAAAACAAAAAGAAAACTAATCTAAACTAACTAATCTAACTAAAACTAAATAAAACACACTAAACTAATTAACAATAAACAAAACTAACTAATAAACTAATCTAATTAAAACTAACTACTAAACGAACTAAACTAAAACTAATTATTAAAACAATCTTAAACTAATCTAACTATTCTACAATCTACTAATTACTACTATACTAACTACTAACTGCAATATAACTCATTCACAAAATGTACAATATTGACAATTTAAAGATTTAATTAAAACCTGAAAAACTCATTAATATTCTTCCCTAAGACAGAGGAAGGTATTTTTTGATTTTTATAATTTTATGAACAAGAAATGAAACAGAAAGATAACTAAACTAAAACACTAATAAATATACTAAACAAATAAATAACAAACTGACCTGGAAACACTCCAGGTTTGTCTTGTGTGTGAAGATTGTTTTAGCAGATCGGAGGAAGAAAACTCGCACCGAATAATCCAGAAGCTTCTCGTAAACGATAGCTGCAATGCTCTTTGAGTTTGTTTATAGGACAAACAAGACATAAAAATCATAACAATTATATGATTTATAAATCTCCACAATTAGGTAAACCTGTTATGCAAAGACTTATACAGAATAATCCAATTGATGAAGAAGAAAAATCTGTCATTCATAAACTGAATCAAGTAA
>ML777774.1:916124-935081 GCA_009831015.1 Picea engelmannii
AGAAGAAAAGTATGAAGCGTTGTCAAAGACTAGACAGTCAGGGATACCGAAACGAGTGATAATATTTGAGTTTAGAAAGGCGATTACCTGACTGGTGTTGACAGTTCTTAACGCAGCAGCTTCAGACCATCGAGTAAAGTAATTTGTGGCTGTCACAATATACTTGTTCTGTTGCGAGGACGGAGGGTTAATTGGACCTATGATATCAAGGCCCCATTGCTGGAAAGGAGAATCTACTGAAACGGGTTGCAAGGGAAAGGCTGGTTTTTGCAACTGCCCTGATGCTTTCTGATAGATGATACATTTACGACACAAGGCATGGGCATCCCTAAAAAGCGTGGGCCAGTAGTAACCGACTCTTAAAACCTTATGAGCAGTGGTGTCTCCACCGAAGTGACCACCAGCTTCTCCTGCATGCAACTCGAGCAAGACTTTTTCTGCTTCGTCCTTTTCAAGACAACGCATCAGTACGCCGTCAAAATTCTGACGAAACAGTACACCGTTAACCAAATGAAAGGAGGCAGACTTTAACCTCAACGCTCTTCTCTTGGCGGGATCCAGGTGACGGGGTGCTGACCCATGTTCAAGACATAATATAATATCGCCGTACCAGGGACTAACGAGGTTTTGTGTGCAATAGATCAAACTTTGATCGCTTTGTCCTAGGTTTGACGTATCACTATCTTCTTGCTGTCCTGTTTCCGAATCAACAACCAACTTACACAACCCTTGGCCTCTCACAATCTGAGCTGGGGTGATTTCTAAGTCATACTCCTGCAAGGAGGTGACCCAGTTAGCTCTCTTCTCTCCTAACTCCTTTTGCACTAACAAGTTCTTTACGACAGGGTAGGGGACAATGACTTTCGTCCTTGACTTCAAAAGATAGGACCGGAAATGCTTAACTACTTTGAAAACAACGTAGGCTTGCCGATCAACAGCTGGGTAGTTAAGTTCAACACCTTTGAAAGCAGAGCTCATAAAGGCGATGGGTACTTCGTGGTTCTCGGCATTCTTCTGAGTTAGGACGATGGCATAAGAACGGTCAGAGGCAAAAGTATAGAGTGTAAAATCTTGAGAGAAGTCAGGGCTCATGAGAGACGGAGCGTCTATTATGGTTTTCTTTATGGTATTAAAATCTTGATTTTATGTGGGTCCCTAGTGATATTGGATGTCTTTCTTAATCAGGTTCTGTAAAGGCTTAACCATTTCGAAGAAACTGGGGACGAATCTTCTCATGAAGTTAATCTGGCCTAAGAAAGACTGCATGGATTTTTTGGATGTAGGAGGGGGAAGTTTAGCAATGGCCTGAGTCCTCTCGGGGTCAATAATCATTCCTTCACTAGACACTATGAATCCTAGGAGTTTACCCTGTTCTACTGAAAAGATAGACTTTTTGGGGTTCAAGGAGATGCCGTATTTATGACATCATAGCAGAACGGCTCGTAAGTGAGCTAGATGATCGTCTTTGTTTTTAGAATAAACAGTCACATCATCTAAGTAAACTACAACAGACTGATTGATTAAGCCTTGAAAAGTAATGTCCATTGCTCTCTGAAAGGTAGCACCAACATTAATCAATCCAAAGGGCATTTTACGATAAGCATAAGTGCCCTATGGGGTACGGAAGGTAGTTTTGAGTTGGTCTGGTGGAGACATCAGGAATTGGTTGTATCCAGAGAAACCATCTAACAAGGATAGCCTCTCAGAACCAGATACCTATTGAAGGATCTGTTCCATGGGTGGGACAGGATAATTGTCTTTGTCAGACGCTCTATTGAGGTTTCGAAAATCGACGCAGAGTCGAATTTCCCCGTTTTTCTTCCGAACTGGGACAAGGTTGGACACCCATTGAGTGTGCCTAACAGGAAAAATTATTTTAGCACTTAGGAGTTTATTCAATTCTTTTTGAACGGTCGGTTCTAGTTTAGGGTGCATCTTCCTCAGTTTCTGTTGGAAGGGTAAGGTTTGGGGCTTCATCGGGATGACATGCTGTATGATATTAGGGTCGAAAGTTTTAAGATCATCATACGTCCATGGAAAGACATCCTTAAATTCTTTAAATAATTTAACAAAAGCATTTTTTTCTTGTCTAGAACATCCCAAGCCTAGGTTAATGCACTGAGGATTTTCACTAGTTCCTAAGTTCACTTTTTCATAAGACAACGAGGAACTATTGGTTTTACAGTTGACCGTCTTTTTAAATTTATCTTCAAAATCATAAAACTTTTCTAATCTAATTACAAATTTGGGTATGGAATTTACCGTGTCCGACAGAGCTTCAGGAGATTTCGGATCAGGTATTACCGTAAAATCGTGCAAATTGTCGTCGTGCGTGCGTTCATCTATTACCGCACCTTGAAAGGTTTCTTCCATGTGTAGAAAGTTAATGATCTGCTGATCATCATCAAATACTCTCCAATTTGTGATATTGTCAGGAACAGATGGTCGAAACATCAACTCAACGGAGAATGCGTCTGGCGACAAGCCTTCTACAGGAAGAAGTTTAGAGGCTACATTTGCTAATAGATCTGCTTCCACATTATTTAATCTAGGAATGGAATTTATATTGAAAGAAAAAAAATTATTCATTAGACTCCATACCTCCGACTGGTAAATTTTGAGATGCGGGGAAAGACAGTGTATAAAATCTCTTACCTGTCTAACCACTATTTCAAAGTCACCAAATACAACTAGGTTTTGAATGTTCATATCCAGATCTTTTCTGAGACCTTGCAGTAAAGCCTCATATTCTGCAGTATTGTTAGTACATTCAAATTATAGTCTACAAGCCATTAATGTCTTGTTACCTGCCGGATCAATAATGATGCAACCTGCACCAGCTCCTTCTTTAGACTTAGAACCGTCGAAATATAGAGACCAAATTTGATCTCCATCGGGCACATGGGACTGTTGTATAGAAGCTGTTGGTTACATATATGCTACGATCTCGGACTGCTGTTATGGATTGATGATAGGTGAAGCCTCGGCCATGAAATTGCCAAAGAAGGTGTCCATCCCTTGGACTTCGGGTGAATCAACATAAGGTGTATATGGTTCGTTGGGATCGTTCAAATCTGTGACCGTGAACTTAAGGTAGCGTTCACGATTCACTCTGATCTTATTAGGCTTACCGTTCTCTGGGAGCCATAAGTGAGACCAGTCCGTCGCGAAGTAACCATGTAGCTGCTCCGACCAGTCCCTGCTTAAAAATAGACCATACACTTCTGGAATATCCACAACAATTATATCAATAACCTGATGAACCTTGGGGTTAGACGATAATCTAATCAATACATTTTTTAGTTCGCCTATAACTTTAACATTGGTTCGATCAAGTTGTATGATTTTCAAAGTAGATGGTTCCACTTTAGCGTTAATCTTTTGGCATACAGACCAAGGCATCACATTGGATGACGCTCCTGAGCCCACCATACAATTATGCACGTTTCTGTTGAAAATTTCGAAAGTTAACAAGAAAGGAGGTACATTTTTGCGAGTGATAAGAGTAGTAGCTTGTGGCTTTTTACTTGCAGTTTCTAAAGCTACTTTATCTACATTATTTACATTATTTACATTATTTACATTACTTACAGGAAGGCTTCCTTTATCTTGAGGATCAGGATTATTTTTATTGGAAGTCTTCTGCGGAACTTTGCTTTGCACAACCTTGTTACCACTTGAATTACCGTTTTTGCCGTTCTATGAAATATTTTGCAACATTTTTTGAAACAAAAACGGAAACTTCAATAACTCATAAATAGAAATGTTAGCCCTTAACTTTTTAAGATCTTCAACAACATCATAATCTAAGTTGGGGTTCACATAACTTTGTTTAGTCTCAGCTGATTTAGATTGCTTTGGAGACGAAGTTGTAGTGTTTTCTGTAGAAGGTTTGTTTGTTGTCTTACTCCTAGTGTTATAAGGATGAACTGTCTCGAAGTTGGCTTGGAAGATGCTATCCGAGAAATGTCCAAAAATGTTTGGAGAAGACTCTTCTTCTTGAACTGTCTCTGGTTCGACTACCTCCTCAGGAATCTCAGGAGGAATCAAGTTATCTTGGGCTTCTAGAATTGTCTGAAGGGCACATTGCAAACTTTCTAGATTAAGGCCTTCGGTGGTTGGGTTAGGTCGGTTGGTAGGAAAAGGATTTCGGAAAGGAGGTTTGCAGGGTCCTTTACTCGAGGAAGCTTCTTCAGTCGACCTTTTTAAGTCTATAACTTAATTAGACAATTTTTGAACAACTTTAGTTAGGTTTTCCAAATCAGAGTTTTCAGGTTGTGTTTTACTCTGAGTGGGTCTGGGGAGTATTTCAATCTTCTTTTTGGAAGAAGAACTAGTCTCGGTTTCGTTGCTAGAAGAGTCTTTAAGACTAAGTATGTGTTTTTCAATCTGGCTGGCCTCCTCGAAGGCCTCTAACAACGTGGCTTTCTTGGGTTGTTTAACCCAAATAGCTATGCTTTGATGAAAAGCTTTAGTGTAGTAAGCTATTATAAGACTCTCGGCAGGCATCGAATCTGCAGGGATTCGGTTTTTAAGTGTTAAGAATCTTTAATTAAAGTATTTAACTTTTTCTTTTGGGTTCATTCTTAAGCTAGAAAGATCCATGACTAGGACCTCCGGAGGCTTACCGTCTCCGAATTTTTCCAAAAAGCATGACTCAAACTTTTCCCAAGACACGATGGTATGGGGTTGTTGGGAAAAGTACCAGGTGGATGCATTGCCCTCAAAAGTATAAGGGAACAACCTACAGACAACGTCTTCATGTTCAACATTGCGGAGTCTAATGGCTAACATAATTTTTTTAATGTGATCTTCAGCGATCTGTTTGGAGTCAGGATCAAACTTGGGAAGCCATTTCTCCGGGTGTTTAGGTAAAGGGTGCTGGGCTCTAGGTACAGCTACGACATCTTGGTCCAACCAGGGTCTAGCAGGGTTGTTCTGATTTGCCATTGGGGTAGTGGGTGTGGAAGGCTGAGAAGGTGAATTGCCTTCGTCTGAAGAGGAATCTCCTCTAGAAGATGAAGGAGATGATGGAGGTGGTGAAGGAGGTATCCCAGATCCTCCTGCAGCAGGATTTGAGGTTGGATCTGTGGGATTCACAGTGAGGTTAGTGTCACCTAAATGTTCTATGATATCAGAGAAGTCCAAAGGTTGACCCCACAGACGGTTTGGTTGCATAAGACGAGCTAAGGCACTATGTGTTTTAATAAGAGATTGACGGACAATCTCTTGTATGTCACCACCTGTAGGATTAGGGGTTGTTGGCTCAACTGTGATCTGTGGATCGTCGGTTGAAGTAGTTGCTGTTTGAGGGGGAATATTATCATTTGAATGGATTTTGGTCACTATAGGTGATCGATTCGGGGGGGGGGGGGGGGGGGGGAGGAGTCTTGCGACCGCCTCGTGCCATTAATTAAGTTCAGGCCCTCCTTCTAGTGCCATTTGTTGACGAGCAAAATCGACTGTCCGTCAACTGAGAGAGTGGAACCGGTCCGGGGTTGTCTAATAACCCAAGCCGTTTGGGATGAACCACCCTGATGGGTTTAGCGGCTCCGTTAGCCGATCTAAGGTCCTAAGAAAATAAAAAGAAAACTAATCTAAACTAACTAATCTAACTAAAACTAAATAAAACAAACTAAACTAATTAACAATAAACAAAACTAACTAATAAACTAATCTAATTAAAACTAACTACTAAACGAACTAAACTAAAACTAATTATTAAAACAATCTTAAACTAATCTAACTATTATACAATCTACTAATTACTACTATACTAACTACTAACTGCAATATAACTCATTCACAAAATGTACAATATTGACAATTTACAGATTTAATTAAAACCTGAAAAACTCATTAATATTCTTCTCTAAGACAGAGGAAGGTATTTTTTGATTTTTATAATTTTATGAACAAGAAATGAAACAGAAAGATAACTAAACTAAAACACTAATAAATATACTAAACAAATAAATAACAAACTGACCTGGAAACGCTCCAGGTTTGTCCTGTGTGTGAAGACTGTTTTAGCAGATTGGAGGAAGAAAACTCGCACCGAATAATCCAGAAGCTTCTCGTAAATGATAGCTGCAATGCTCTTTGAGTTTGTTTACAGGAAAAACAAGGCATCAAAATCATAACAATTATATGATTTATAAATCTCCACAATTAGGTAAACCTGTTATGCAAAGACTTATATAGAATAATCCAATTGATGAAGAAGAAAAATCTGTCATTCATAAACTGAATCAAGTAATTGCTATGTTTTTAAATAATAGAAGAAATCAGATATGGATCATATTAATTAATTCATATCATTTGCAAAAGACTAAGATAGCTAAAGTAGTCATTAATCAAATGCAAATTGATAACATAAACATGAAACAAAAGATTGATATTATGAAAAACTAAAGCTGTAGCAGAACATCAATTTCTGTCTCAGTCTCTATTAGATATCCATTATCCTGGTTCTCCCATGAATGAGGATGTCCCTTATTACAAAAATAATAAGTATTTATAAGTTTTTCCACAGGGTAAAACCTCCCTGTGGAAGTTATCACACTGTTTACATAAATCTGGGAAGATATTCCCAATTTTAACTAAACTAAGTAACTATAATAAAATTAAAACACCCAAATATCTCTTGAACTGCCCAACATGTCCCATGCAATTCGAATTTACCTGAAACAGGTCAGAAATAGACAAGTTAGAGAGATATTTTATTAATAAAACAATAAAAATCTAATTCTATAGACTAGCTACAGAATCATGCGATTCTGTAGCTAGTCTAAATAAGATACATAATCAACATTGAGATTAATTCAAATATTTTTGAAAGAATTAAATTTAATCATCATCCATGAACTATTTGAAACGAATCATTTAGTTTGAAATTATTATACCATTCGAGATCAAACAGGATCCACATCATTCAACCGAATACATAGATAGGAATACTCTGTTTTGATTATTATCATAAGTTGGGTGAATGAAACCATATGGAACAACACCGTAATCATTTCTCAACAAATCGAATCCATCAGTTATAAAATTGTTTTGATATTCAATAAAACAAATCGCAAACACTTCGTTATACTTGTCTTATCAACAGGAGAAATAATCGAATCGAACAAGATTATTTTCAAATCATGATAACTGTATAGCAAGCGATTTAGGTTGTGAGCGAATTCAAACCATAACTGACTCATAATTTCCCACAAACAAAATCGTAACAGGATCAATCAAACATAGTTTGTTATAGATATCGATCGTTTATCATTGCACAGTGAGCAAACAAGATCGATTCTCCTTTACCAAAATCGTTTCAATCAAACGAATTATAACTGGGTTTGACCAATTCGTTTCATTTAAAATCAAACAGAGCATCAATTACAATCGGACTCCAACTCATCAAATAATCTTGCCAACTCAAGAAATAGAAAAGGTTTTAACACAGTCATTACGAATCAAAATCGTTCCATGATTCGGGTGTGCATGCACATGCTAAAATGAGAATATTGTTTTTATAAAAACAGAATCGTTCCAATTGAAACCGAACAGAATTGCATTCTTGTTCATAGAATATTACATGACACAACATATCATAACAACCAAATCGTTTACCAACCATAGCATATGGATCATAACGAAATCAAATCCAGACGAATCGTATTCTAAATTGAGCGTGAAAAACTTCCTGTTGGGAGTGGACACAAAATGAATCGAATTGAACACGAACCAACAATTTCGTTAACTCCATCAGGTAGATAACCAAATCAAATCCAAATGGAGAACCATTCAAATACAATAAGAATCTATGAGCAAATCATACATCAAATCGAAATTCCTTCTATTTTTATCAAAACGATACCATGTACAATATGATCACCGAATGACAGAGGCATTTGGATGAGTGACTGAGCTATTTAAAAACTTAATTCAAATCATTATATCAACCTCGATTATTTACAAAACAAAACGATGTCAAAACCATACCTGTATAGCGACGAGGCTGCTTGATTATGCTAGTTTGGAATTTACAACAACCGTGGCTGATTCCATGTTTTTGAAAAGGATGGAGCCGGTTGTCTTTTTCTTTTTATCTGTTGCTTGGAGCTTGGCCTTTTGACTGGTTAGCACTGAAATTTGATCTTCCAGTGATTGAATCTTCGATTGGATTATGGGAACATCAATATGATATTGTTCTAACCATGAATTGCATTGGTCACAGGGTGACTGTGTGGGTTTAGAAAGAGCAGGCGAGGGTTTGGCTAAATGACCGAGGGTTTCATGAGGAAATTTAATACCCGGGTAGTCAGGGTCGTTCTTTAGGCAGGAGAGAAGGTTTGATACAAAATCATAAGGGGGCTCTGCACATAAACCCTGCGAGTAAGGGTACTCGCTGGCCAGAAAACGTTCAACATCAGAGTCGAAATCCTCACTTAGGATGATAGGGTTGGACTCGACAGAGGGTTTCGGTTTGTTTCTGGCCATTCTCGAAATGAGTCGGGCATTCCTTTTCCCTTTGGAATTGGCAGTAAGGTTTGCCTTGAGCTTTTTTCTCATAGGTTTTTTAATGGACTTTGCACTCTTAGTTACAGTGTCGGGTAAGTCAAAACCAGGGTCGGCCGAGGGTTTAGGTAGTAGGAGATATAAGGGTACAGGCGGTTCAGCCTTGGTTTCGATTACCACAGGTTTGTCAACCTGTACAGGGTTCGGATCCTCAAATCCATTACGGGCGATGAAATCCCTCCAACTATCACCATGCAAACTCAAATGATAAACAACGATGAGCTTAATAAGCCCATGGTGGAACAAGCTGCTGTCAGCCTTCTGCCTCTTAAACTTTTTCGACATTTTATACAGGCTACGATGAAAGTAGAAAGGCATGTTTAAAGGGTACCCTATAAAAATCATCAGCAAATGTAGGTGGTAGAGGAACACAAGTCTGTATCGACCTTCACAGGTCACAAACTGCTTGACTAGCATTAATAAGTCATGCCATCGTGGTTTGATCATAGATATGGGCATACCTCTGTCACAAGAGGTGACTTTGCGCGATAGAAACAACAATGTCCATGGCACTTCCTCAACCTTGCAATTCTTAAACCAACGCTGTCCCGAGGCAGGTAACCCTATAGTTGAGCTGATAAACTGTTCATTGATCTCTAACTGTATGTCGCCCACCTTGGCTCAACAGCCATCGAAAGTCACGACAAACTGTCATGCTACACAAAGGTTAAAACCCTCAAATCGTTGTATAAAGGGTAGCCACCCATTTTCCTCCAGGTCTCTGTGGGCATTGTCGAACATTAACAGGGCTTGGTTTCCATTGGGCTCGACTCGCACGACTGGTGCCATGGAGCCCAACGCATGGTAAGCGAAGGGTTTGGATCACCAACACACACAGGAGTTGAGCTACCCGAGCTAACAGAATTGAACGAGCAAAAGGGATAAGCATAAATGCAAGCATGCGAAGGTGGTGGAGTCTGCCATGAAAAATATTCATTATCCAAGTACAACCGCCGATTTACATAGCTGTTCAATCCATAAAAGTAGTTCAACCATCGAGTCATGTGCCCAACTAATGAAATAAAATGTGTATACCAATGCGCGCAAACGTTATGCTATAGTGTTTAAAAACCCGACTTATAAATCAAAACCAAAAGCAATTATGCGCCAATGTATCAACTCATGAAAAGTTTAACCAAGGTGCCAAACAATATTCATATAGTCGACAAGCCAAAAGTTATGAAAAGATTAACATAAGGATTATATCAAAGGACATATATATAAAAAATTTAATCATAACCCCTATGCATTTTTATAGAATCAATGATTAGGCAAGTCATATAAAGTGCAAATCCAAATGCTAAATGCCTTACAAACTCAATAAAACCAAGTTATACAATCAATCGAAGTATGAGAACCAATTAGAGGATCTTGCCAGTTGTATAATGATCAATAAAAGGTAAGCGAAATAGGCATAATGACATAAGAGATATTGACAGTTCAGATTATGATCGAAATATGACTTCGAAAGGAGAAATTTTCACGCTTACAGTCATGAAAACTTGACGAAGACAAATGTGCAAATGTTGCAAAAAATGAAAATGTCGTTTATTTGAAAATTGCGACGAAAATTTGATGTTTGCAAGACATAGGTGTAGGCAGCTTATAGGATCATAAAAAAAATGAATTGGCTGCCAACACGTCAGCAACTTTCCTTTTTTCATGCTTTTGTCAGTCCACGCAGGCTGTTTTGGGTCAGCCAACGTGTACACGTGTGCAATAATGGATTAGGGCGCGTGGGCCTTTATTCATAAAGGATTTTCAGAGAGTTGTTCAGCAGTGTTTTGGCGAAGAAGGGCTATGAGTTGGCCTGATGCCAGATAAGCATGTGCGGTGCAATTTAGGGTTATAACAGATAATTTGGGAGAATAATGGGAAGAGGAGGTAGATCTCTCCGGAGTCCTGAAGTCTGGAGTAGATCTGGACCGTTGATTTCAGGAAGGGTACGTGGCAACAGATCCACAGGTCCGATGCTCCGGAGCAAATGTAGTGTGGTGTTGTGGAGACTTGTGGAGGCCCGAAGCCCCAGAGTTAATACCAATCGTCTGTTGGAGAGGATGCATGGCATAAGATCCCACAATCTGGGAACTCGACCCTTCAACGAAATCAAACCATTGTGCAGACAAGGAGAAAATCACTGAAGTCCCAAAAAACATCTTGGTCATCGATCTAGGAGGGGACACGTGGAGTCAGGAGAACTTGTTTGACATTTCTACGTCGGGAGATATAACGTGTCGTGTTGTTTGATGACCAACCAAAATCACATAAGCCCTAAAGGAATTGATCTGGACCGTCCATTTGATCGAAGATTGTGGACCGTCGATCTGAGACTCAGCGAAAGCACTTTTCGGCGATACAAGAAAGTTGTGGAAAAAAAGCGTTGTGAAGAAAATCGCCAAAGCCCAAAATATATAATCTGGGTCGTCGATCTCATAACTCATTGTGGACGGTCAATCTAGCCACCTAGTATTCGACAGTTTGGGGAATCTGTATTAAGAGATAAGAGGAACCAAAAGTCCCGAAGTACCGAAACTTTCAGGGTTTGAAGCTTTGTGCCACAGTTTTTTCCCTCGATCTCCATGGAAGCTTTGTAAGCGCTCGGGGTCTCCCGAAAATGAGAATTACACTCGAGAAGAAGGTTTAAGGACCTGCTCATTAATATTTTGGGCTCAGAGGGAGCCTACGAGCTAATTTAAGCTCCCGACTAGAACGATCCTAGATCGAGAGGTCATGTAGACCTCGAGTGAGGGAGGGGGTCTGCATCACCATGCATTGCCTTTCCATTCCATGCTATGCCTTTCCTTTCCATTCCATGATATGCCTTTCCATGCCATGCATTGTCTTTCCTTTCCATGCCTTGGTTTGCCTTTCCAAGCCATGCCTTGCCTTGGAATTCCATGTCATTCCTTTCCTTTCCATGCCATGCCTTTCCTTGCCATGCCTTGCCATGCCTTGCCTTTCCATGCCTTGCCTTTCCATGCCATGTCATGCCTTTCTTTGCCATGCCATGTCATGCCTTCCATTTCCAAGCCATGTTATGACATGGAATGGCAAGGAAAGGCATGGATTGTTAAGACAAGGCAAGGCAAGGCAAGGCATGGCATGGAAAGGAAAGGCATGTGATGGCATGGCATGTCAAGAAAAGGAAAGGAATAACATGACATGGCAAGTCATTGCATGGCATGGCATGGCATGGAAAGTGAAGGAAAGGAAAACATGTCATGGAAAGGCAAGGAAAGGAAAGGCATGGAAAGGCAAGGCAAGGCATGGCATGGCACGGTAAGCCAAGGGATGACATGGAATGACATAGAAAGTGAAGGAAAGGAAGGTCATGGGATGTGAAGGAAAGGCATGGCAAGGCAAGACATGGCATGGCATAGAAAGGCAAGGCATGGCTTGGCTTGGAAAGGCATTACTTTCTATGGTGTGTCATGAAATGTAACCTCAAAACCTTTGTTTGTAGGTGGAAAATGATACCCATTCTAAGATCTAGTTTCCATGTGAACTCTCTCATTGTATTGATCAAAATCAATAAGTTTAGTGGACATCATGGAAGAATGAATAAATGTTATTAATAATTGATGGGTTTAACAAAATTTACATATGCCCACTACACAACCTAAACAAACACATGAGTTCATTAATGAGTCATTGACTATTCTTTTTGGCATTTATGAAGGGTTACACATAAATCAAATTATTTTATATATGTCATGCATAGAAAGAGGGGAATAATGTGTGCACCCTAGAAAATGGTCAAATTATGGATTGAATCAACCAAGAAACTAACAACTAGGCTTCTCAAATGAATCTCAAGGGAAGGCTAGGGTTTGAAGAGCCCAACTTGCAACAACCTGAGATAAGACATCGGTAGGTGCATGTACTTCATATTCTAAATATATATGAAGTGTTTGGGTTTTCCAAATGTTGTGTACTTGCATAATTGAATTTTAGCTTATGTCATCTTCATAATTGAGTAATTCTAGTACTAGTTATGGAGGTTAATTTGACATAACATTAAGATGATATTGTTAGGTGATTTACACTTATGTAGAAGATAAATGAGAGAAATTTATTTCTATAATAAAGTATTGTAATATACCATTTCTTAGGTCACAATATTTTCAAGTGACCACTATTTGAGGGTGTATTGTCATTGGATTTAGATGGAGATCATTCAATAGGTAGTCCATATTGTTGGTTGTGAGTTAGAATATGGATATCCACAATATTCATGCAAATAATTCAGAATGAATGATCTATCGATGATGTAGAAATACATGGTTGATTAGCAAGCAATGCTACTTGAGAACCATTAATTGCTTATGGATTTATCACTTAGCAATATTTTCCACCATAAGATATTCGTTAATGCGTAACACAAGTATTTATAATCACTTTAGAAAAATATCAAGGGATTAATACACATAAAATTAACACACTTTGAAATTCAAAGACCTTGCAATTCATATATTCATCAACATAAAATGAAGAACAATGAGATTCATAAAAAGCATGCCATGAAATGTGTGTGTGTGTGTGTGTGTATATATATATATATATATATATATATATATATATATTCAACATCGTCTAAATTGTACATTTTTTACAAAATGACACCTCGTGCCCAATATACAAAGAAACAACAAGTGCCCTAACATAAAAATAATCCATATGGTGGCCTAGATACAAAATGACAGTAGTTGGTCAATCATTGACCACTGCCACCCTTAGGAGCATCCTGGAAATCTATCTTTATTCTCTTTCTTGAGAAATCACCTCAAGTGGTTCTAGGCCTGGGCATGCTTCGATGCTATGGAGACTACAAAAAGACAAAATATTGTTATAAGTTTTTTTTCTCAATGGATTAACATACATACAAAATGATACTTTTTAATTTAACATATGACAAATCACTTTATATGTTATTGTCAACTGTGAGGGTGTTACCCTCCTTTGCGACCTCAATCTCTCCACGATGCCACCCTGCATCAGTTACAAGGATCAAGTCAACAAATTTAAACAAATACGTTGTAACTCAAATTCATGATACATAAAAAATTATCATCAACACATTATCTCACTGTGAATATCTATGCCTCGATGGAGATTCGCTGGAAAATGGAGCACTAGGTTGTACAACCTGCTCTGAGGAAACCTCTTATATGGAAGCCTCGGTGGATGGAGCCGATGGAAATGGTGGTGGGGGTGGGTGGAATACATGTACATCAATTGTAGATGGATGTGATGGAGGAGGTGGCTCGGATGGGTGGTCTGCGTGTGAATCCAATGAGGATGCATGCAATAAGACAGATGATGGGGGTGGGATATGATAGACCCCCATGGGTTGTATAAGTGATTGCAACTCCCTTGGCCTGGATAAAGGTAACCCAGAAGCAAGGCCCAGGTGCCCAGAGAATGTAGTAGTACTATATCTAGTAAATATTTCTGCAACTTGCATACATTTTAATAATATTGAACTATTAGTACCAAATAGTAAAATTCAAAAACATAAACACAAAAAAATTGAGAATTATATGATATTTAACTATACACATGGTACCTGTGATGCAGGGTACTTGTCCATCCCAGATGGACATTCCCTGACATTGCCTAGTCCCAAATCCTATAGAAACACAAGAACATTAAAATTTTGAGGATGCCATAAAATAAAGAAATGATGATGGTGAATTTTTCAAGTGTGACACATACCTTTGTGTGGGGTGTTCCCAATGAGAAAGCTACCTCTACTACTACATCAGTGGTGGGGCTAGGCATTGATGCACCCATCGACGTAGAGGGTCTATTGCTCGAACTTAACAACTGCAAAACAACATACAATAAAAGATTTATATAAATACACAAAATACAAAATAAATATATAACAATGAAGAACATAGAGAGGGTTAAGATACTAACCTCCTCCATGAAGCTATGTTGTCCACTGGGCTCTATAGGCCCATAGCATGTCTTCCTGCAACTCAAGCATTTGTGAGGTTCTATGTGTCCTCTCCTTACTATACTCTGTTGGGCATGTTGAAGCTCCAACCCCTCTATTAATGTCACTGTCATGGACGGTTGTTATGTCCATGTGTCCTCTCCTTACTATACTCTGTTGGGCATGTTGAAGCCCCAACCCCTCTATCAATGTCACTGGCATGGACTGTTGTTATGTCCATGTGTCCTCTCCTTACTATATTCTGTTGGGCATGTTGAAGCTCCAACCCCTCTATCAATGTCACTGGAAGACACCTCTTGCCGAGATAGTGCAACAAAGACACTATGTTGCACTAGGCTATGAGTCAATGATGAAATGGCTAGTTGTACCTGTTGGAAGTTCTCTGCAACAAGAGGATGTTGGGTAGGGGGGTTATGCCTCTTCTTGGGGGGATGAGGACCTAAGATGGGATTGCTCCTGACATGCTCTCGGTCCTGTGAAGAAACCTGACCCACCCCCTGGAAGTCACCCATGTCAAAGTAGTTGACATGCCTACCCAAAATAAACTCAGCCCATAATTTTCTTAGAAAATATAAGGGAACCTCCCTATTATTGTAGGGAGGTTTATCAAAAACCATATACTACCTATCCATCCAATTTTGACTAATCTGGGGATGGATGCACAAGTCAATGGAGAGGAATTTCTTGTTAAATGGTAGTTCTTGTCCATTTCTAAGATCCCTAAAAATAGGAAATATTTGTTGTTTTGAAATGCCCAAGTCTATAATTTCGTTTCTATCGAAACCATTTCTATAATACTCATACATTCTTTCCCTATAATAAGAAATAGAGGTTAATTTCCCTTGGTCACTTGCAATGGACTTCACAATGATGTCCAAATAAGTGGTCGCAAAGACTCTACTATGCTCTCTAGTGTCTCTTAATTGTTCCTCAAGGGTTCTGAATATGACCAACCTCTCATCAATTTAACTGTTTACAATGGGTGGTTGTGGAGGGTTGAGTTTTTTCTCTCCTTGGTTTTCTTATGAGCTGTTTACATTGTCTCCTGGTTCCATTTTATTATATATGATGCAATTTATTAAGCCATTGCATGTAAATTAGGTTGGTTTTTTAATTATAATAGAAAACACTAAATTGAGAGAAAAATAGAAGACATTAAACATACCTAGCTAGAGTGGGACATAGTGACAATATCCCCACCTTGTTGCTCCTCTCTATCTCCTCTCTATTTGCTCAATGAAACCCTTTGTGCGTACGTTCCTGCCACTAAAACTACGTGGCAAGTTGAGGTTCAAGCGGTTTGTAGTGCCACTAAAACTACGTGGCAAGCTGAGGTTTAGACACTTCCAAACCTATAGGGTATATGGTTAGGAATGAGTGAGCGTTTTGCTGACCCCCTTGCCACTTTTTAGGCCACCAACTTGGTGCACTCACCCACTAACAATTAATGTTGACTAATAAAAAGGAAAAGGAGTGAGTTAATAAATGAAAACAAAAATTAACTTTTTAAGTAAAAAAAAAAATTCTAATTTTTTTTTTTCTTAATTTTTTTTTTTAATTTAAAATATTTGAATTCTTTTAAAATTAACCAAAATTTTAAGAACAAAATTTTACAATAATTCATATGAAACAAGTAAACTTTGAATTTATGTAAAATTCTTTTCAAATTTACTTAAAATTTTCAATTAAAAAAAACAAATTTACTTAAAATTCAATTACTTATTTTATAATAACAATAACAACCTCACTATTAATAGTGAGCAATAAAATCTATATAAAAAAATTGACTAGGACAATGTACAATCAAAGTGAATAAAACTTTGTTGTCACCAAAACACCTAAAATATTTAGTATAATCTTTTATAAACATGCTAACAAATAATATTAATGTTGACTAATAAAATTGATATTAAAAGAAGTGAGTTAATAAATGAAAAAAAAAATATTTTTAAGAAAAATATTTTTTTCTAAAATATATTATATATATATTTTTTAAATAACTAAAATATTAAGATTGACTTTTGTATAAAGTTTTTTTCAAATTTACTTAAAATTTTAAATTTTAAATTAAAAAACAAATTTACTTAAAATTCAATTACTTTTTTTTGTAATGACCTAACTATTGATATTGATGAATAAAAATTGACTAAGACAATGTACAATCAAAGTGAACAAGACTTTTGTTGAATAATAAGCATGGAACAATGATGTTATCAATAAAAATTGACTAAGACAATGTACAATCAATGTGAACAAGACTTTTGTTGAATAATAAGCATGGAACAATGATGTATTTAATTATGTATATCTTTGGATTTGAAGTTTTCATCGTTGATAACATCAGTATATTATTCCATATGGGATTAATTATAAATTTGTCTTGGGGATTAATTATAAATTTGAGATTTTTAAATTTAAAAAGAAAAAATTGGAAAATAAAAATAGATTAATGTATATAAATTATTAATATTTTTCTTTTCCGTAAGAAATTAAATTATAATAGAAGAGTATGTTTAAATTAAGGCTAAATATTATCAAAAGCATATGACCCCACTAAAGATGATTACAAGGTATTTTGGCTTTTTTACTTGTATTATTTAGTCTGAAATTGCTTTTGATTTTGGAGTAAGACCTAAAACTATTTTGACTAAAAATTCATATTCCTTGCACCCAAAGTAATACCTAATACAAAACACATCTAGGATAAGTAAAATTCTATCTTTTATAGACTATTTGTGACACTAAGAAGGTTGAAGATGAAAATCAATTTCTCTTAGATTGTCCAGCCTATACCCATATTAGATCTCATTTTCAAAATATTGATCACACTACCAACCTTCCTAACCTCTTAAGTCAACAAAAGTATGGTAATCTTGAAAAGCTTCTCTTAATGCTTTTTGAGCACAAAAACAAAATTCTAATGAATCACAAGTAATCACTTACCCTCTTAAGATCCTATAGACCAATTAAATCTTAATGGAAGTTAATCATTATCATCATTAACTAAACATTTTACATGACATAATTATTTTTAAATAAAAATAATAAATCAATACACATTTATAAATAATAACCACTAATAACTGTCCTATTTGAACTATACTATTATAAATTTTGCCAACTTTTCTTTTTATAAAGTTGGCCAACTTTTCTTTTTATTTTCCATCTGTTGTTGTACGTAGATAACAGTGGTCCAAATTTCAATTAAACCTTTTTCCAGTGCAATCTGTCGTTTTATGTAGATATCCATGTAGCATTGATGACTGCGTGCAGTGGTAAATAAACCGGCCTGGGACGCAAGGTCATCTGGCACGTGTCGTATCCTTTTTGTTCTACATGTTGTTTATTCTCGAGGACTCTGCGCAACTATCGCTCTTAGTAAGTTCGCCACTATCGCCTTCTTGTGTTTCCACAGCTTATGAGGAAGGTCCACACCGGCCACTGTGTCAAACGTCATTAACAGCGTCCTCTGCGTTATTGAAAGCATAGTAAGAGATATCAAATCTAAAAGGTTGGTTGTTTGGGTGTTTTGGTCGGAATTCGGTGATGTAAATTTAGATAAAATCGCTATTTTCTGTTGTTTAAATTGCATTTTTGAATGTATAAATAGATTCAGTGCGCTGAAAAACTCCAGAGTCTTTCTGATTATATAAACGCTGGCACAACTTTTCAACGCACTATGTCTTATGCCTTCCATGATATCAAGCACATCGTGCAACCATATCTGGATGATTTACCCGCTCACTCAATGCGCCGAGTCGATCATCCAACCCATCTCCGAGCCATTTTATTCCACTGTCGGTTTTACCGTATACACTTGAATCCTCACAAGTGTGTTTTCTACGTGGAATCCGGTCGACTTCTAGGATTTATTGTTTCACATCAAGGGATCAGGGTAGATCCTTTAAAGGTTTAGGTGATCCTTAATCTCCCTCCTCCTTCTACACTTCGCCAGTTACAAAGTTTGCAGGGGAAAGCAAACTTTCTTCGTCGTTTTATCCTAAATTACGCCAAGATAACTTGTGGATTTACGCAACTCCTAAAAAAGGGATCTGAGTTCGTATGGGATACCATCGCAAACAAATTTTTCAAAGCTTTGAAATTGTCCCTAACACATGCTCCGCTTCTCTTTCCCCTCGATTAAAGTCGCGATTATTTCCTCTACCTTGCAGCCTCAGATTACACCATTGGTATGGTTCTCGTCCAAGAAGATGATTTTAACGACGAACATGTTATCTATTACTTGAGTCAAAGTCTAACGCCTACCAAAACCAAGTATTTACATGTCAAAAAACTGGCCTTGGAAACCATCCAAGCCGTCCAACGCTTCCGGCACTATATCCTCTCTCGCAAGACTACAGTGATTTCTAATTGCAACCCTATGCAACACATTCTCACACGTCAATTGCTAGGGGGAAAAT
>ML777774.1:935131-951408 GCA_009831015.1 Picea engelmannii
AACGCGCCAAGTCCAAGAAGTCCTTAGTGTTTGCTGAGTTGATATGCAACTTTCCCTATTCTAAAACGGAAAATGTAGCAGCTGATTCATTACCCGATGAATCCCTTTTCCTCATTAGCTCTGATGATCTTTGGTATGGCGATATCATCATATATCTCCAAACCCAGACTTTCCGACCAAATTTGTCTAGTACTGACCGACGTTGAATACACTACCAAGCTCATCAATATATTATCCTCAGGGATACTCTTTATCGTCGGAGGATTGACTCAGTTTTTCGATGCTGCCTAACGTTCGACGAAGCTGAGAAATCCTTGAATGACTGCCATTTTGGAGCTTGTGGTGGTCATATGTCTGGGTATGCTACTGCCTAGAAGATCTTACGAGCAAGGTATTTTTGGCCTTCTTTATTTAACGACTGCATAATCGCCGTCCAAAAATGCCATGCTTGCCAGACCTATAATCATAAAATATGGTCACATCTCGCTCCTCTTCACCTTGTGGTCTCCATTGGTACCTTTGCGAAATGGGGCATCGATTTCATGACATGTCACCCCCACTCAGTCGAGTGGCATGGATACATTATTGTAGCCATAGATTACTTTACGAAATGGGTCGAGGCGATGCCGACATTTGACAACACTGGAAAGACCGCAACATTATTCATTTTTAATCACATCATAACTCGTTTTGGTGTTCCCCAGGCTATCGTCACTGATCACGGTAGCCACTTTAGAAACTTCATGATGTCTGAACTCACTGAAAAGTTGGGTCTTCACCATGAAAACTCAATGCCCTATTACCCACAAGCCAACGACCAAGTCAAAGCAATTAACAAAGTTCTCATAACTATGCTTCGATGAATGATAGGGATTCACAAAACAAGTTGGCACAGAATGTTGTTTTTGGCACTGTGGGCTTACCAGACATCCGTCAAGTCCGCTACTGGGTTTACACCTTTTTGGTTAGTCTATGGTTTGGAAGCCATTCTCCCGATCGAATGCGAGATACCCTCTTTAAAACTAGCTGTTGAACTCCTACCAAACACTTCTGTTGAGGAAGAACGTCTATTGTATCTTATGCGATTAGACGAAACTCGACGCGATGCTACCCTAGTCATAGAAGCTTAGAAAAAATGTGTCAAGGCCCAATACGACAAACATGTCAAGCCTCGCGTTTTCTCCGAAGGAGATCTCGTTCTCCTCTATGAACAAGATCGAGATATGCTAGGAGCTGGAAAATTCCAAGCCATGTGGTGAGGTCCTTATATTTTTAGATGAGTTTTGGAAAAAGGGGCTTATGAGTTAGTAGATTATGATGGTATCCCTTTGAGTGAACCCAGAAATGGGTTGTACTTGAAGAAGTACTATGCATAATATCACCTGTGTACGAGTACCTATATTTTTATTGTATCATACTTTTTGTGTGTTACTATAGCTTGCTTTTGTCGTTATCTGGGCTCTACCCTTATGTGACATTGTGTTTGATTTCCAGATGTTCGAGTCTTCGCTACCCTACATTGGCTTCACTGATGGTGCTAGTCGTAGTACTCAGAACCTTGCTTCCGCTGCATGGGCAATTTACGCCCCTACAAACGAACTTGTCTCCTTATGAGGTGTGTGTCTCGATCGTGCGACCAACAATATTGCGGAGTATAGCGCCGTTATCGAATTGTTGATTGATGCTATCTCGCTCGGAATCCGTTATTTGGTTGTGCGACTCGATTCACAGCTTATAGTACTACAATTAAGTAATGTCTATACTATTCAAAGTCCTACTTTGTTACGGGTGTATTTGCGAATTCGCCTCTTGGAACGTTATTTTGATTACATTGAATATCAACATATTCCTAGATGTCTAAATACATTAACTGATTCATTAGCTAACTATGTTTTAGACAGACATTTGGGTCATTTATAAATCAACCACATCAATTTTCACACAACACAAGATAAACCGGCAGAAGCCGTATGTATATATAACGATCAAAAGAGTTTTTACAAAAAAGTTTTGTCCGAGGACCAAAATTTCAAAATCTGAAGCTTATAGCTTCTACAAAGTGACGCCATGGATGACGTTCACGGTAACACACGACTGCCTGGGAAACCCTATGAAGCAGTCAACCAATGGACTCTGACACTCCTACTGTATGACGCTGATAACGTCGTGGAACCTCTCCAAGGGGCATGTCCAGAATGTCTGCTGTCAAACCCTCTAGGTTTTGTTCCATCGCTTCATAATCTTCGGTGTCCCATCATGGCAGTGGAGCCACCTCTCCTCGTCACTGAATAGGAGAAGTACCAGGAGGTCGGTAAGGCCCCACATCTATGTCATCAAAAAAGAATTTTGTATTTAGACCTTGGACGAACATATATAAAAAAAAACATTTGCATATGATAAAATTCACAAAAACATTTAAAAAAAAAATGTGTTCTTCTTACCAAGATCCCCCCACTGAGCACCCTCAAGCAGGACCAAGTTCGGATCATTGACCATCAACATCTGTGGTTGCAACCAGTCGAAGAAGACATCATTATATTTGATAATTGGTCCAGCCACATGACGGGCCATGAGCTGACACCACCTCAGCATTCTTGGATCTGTTGGAGCTGGTAAATCCCACTTGTTAGCGCTGAAAGTCACCCCTGGATTGCTTGCAGGAGCAGAGCCCAACGCCCATCAGTTTTATGTCAGGGTTTAATAGATGGGTGATCAAATGGGGAGAGGCTCGAATAGGTATGGATTCAAATAGGAACTGTGTCTGATAGACGAGGAACAAAGGAGGTCTTGACCCAACTTCAGTCAGTGAGTTGATTTAAAAATGAACAGATGGAAGACTTGGGAGGAGAATGAACAAACTATCTCAGGAAACAGGCCTTTCGGTAGCTCGTAGAGGAAAAAATCTGAATACAAGATCCGCTTGGTTAAGGGATTCAAGAAACTGAAGGGAAGACTTGACTGGATCCTCCAATTCCAAGTCATTCAGTGCTGAGAAGTTCGCAGGGACTATCTAAAGCAACATAACCGTTACAGTGACCCAACATACATCATCCTCTAACAGTCAAAACTCGATTGGATCCTCCAATTCCGAGCTGCTCTAATACAGTATAAACAAAGACGCGAAAGAAAACTGACATTCATTGGGCAAGAAGTCTCAAAAGTCCAGAAAAATCAGAAAACAGTTCTTCATAAAAGTTTTTACAACTGGGAGCTCTGCTCAACCATCCATCCTTACAAAAATGGAAAAAATGCCTACATATACTCTTCCCTTCCTTTCGCCCAGCAGAGGCGTCTCAGAATTTTCAATGGGTGCCGTCTCCTCCATCCAATCTGTCCTTTGCTCCCCTGTCATATACCTCTTTAATTTAGCATGGCTCACGCCAGGGGGTAGCTGATCCCTTTGAATGTTGAATTGGCGTGTGCAGGTTCCTCTAGCGAATTGAAAACTCGACGTGGCTTCTCTGAGGAGAAATGGTACAGGGGACCCTCCCGGGATGACTTTCGGTCCGGACCTCCATACTCTGCAATAAATAAGCAAGGTGAGGTTTGAGACACCCTCCCTTTTCTTCATTAATCTCCAGCAGGTACTGGGATTTATCCCACGTCAAATCAGTATCTGGAACATCATCGTGCCTTCCATCTGTGATTTAGTTCGATGTTTCGGGGCCTGAGTGGCCAAATGACAAACATAAACACCCCTTTCTCCAGGCCTCCTTCTTGATGACCAGGCGCCAAAACCATGGGCCCGATTCTGGGCGCCATCGGGAATTTGGGGTTCGGGATTTCAAAATGAAAGAAACGAGGGGCGCCCGTTCCTCGAAACTCTGATACTCGATATGCCAACCGGATGCCACCTGTCCCAGTTGGATTGGACGGTCCAGATTTGTTTTGAACCATGGCGCTTCCCCTTGCTAAACCCTGGGAAACTAGTCGGCCCCGAAAACCCGATGGCCATCGATCCGCTTCTATGGATGGTTCTCGACTGTTGATGGTGAAACTTTTCCCGCTCGCTTGACTTGCTGCTAAAAGACGGGATTCTCTCGGCACCTCGCACATCAGAAAATAACGGGACTGCCCTTTGCGTGTTGGAATCGCGATGGGTGAAGCGCCGAGATGGATTTATTTGCCGCCAGGTGTCCCCTCTGGATGGACGGTTGAAAACACTTCATGAGACCGCGGGTTCCAGTTTCTATGCTTTCAGCGCTATCGGGGTTCGGGGTTTCGCAATGTTGATCAACACAAAACTCTCACCCCATGAACTCCCGATCTCCGAAACGCCGACGCGACCAGATATCATGCCACGTGTCCTTTGGGATGAGCGACTGTCATCCATTACGATCCTTAACCCCGTCGGGAAATCGCGTATTGGGATATCACGATTCCCGTTGTCATGTTGCACGGGACTTTCAATTCCCCGATCCCCGACTCTGCGGGATCTCCTGCCACGTGTCCCTGCTGTTGGATGGCTTTGATCCTATCGAGAAATCATGGATCGCGATTCCTACATGCGAGATTTCTATGTATTCGAAAACCCCGATTCTTCGATGAACTGAACCCCGACTCTTCGCTTGATGTTTGACGCATGTCCTGTTGAGATCAACGACTGAGATTCCCCGTCGGAGTTTCGAGACTCAAAGGGTCTCAGTTCTCTCGATCTTTTAAACCCCGATGACTCCTCCGGGACTCCTCCTCTGCTCGCTAGGACTTAAACTCTACGCAACTTCCCGATATCTAACGACAGACGGGATTTCGTCGATCTTCTCTGTGAGATCCTGACCGTCCACTTCCTTCTCATCTATCTGCTACGAATGCTGGTCCTTCTGCTGCTGCATTTGGGCATTTTGTGTGCAATCTGTAACCTGGGTGCTTCTGCGCCTAATGACAAAAATAATCGCTAACATTAGGCTCCATGGGGGATAGAGTCGTCCCTGCGATGCTCTAAGAACTCCTTCCGCAGCTTCAGTGCCTTGCTATTGGGCTATGGAGTCACTTATTAGACCGAAAACATGCAAAAAGAAACTAAACAAAGAACTTAAAGGACAATATTTACAAACAAGGGAGCCATCTGAGGCTCAAATAAAACATTTCTTCAGAAAATGCCCATTCACTGGGCTGTTGAAAGCTTCTTCGCCCTCCAGACCTTGCAACTTGTATGTATTGTTTGAGAAAACCTCAGAGATTTTGAAGGGGCCGGTCCAGAGGGCGTCAAATTTGCCATGTTTGCCTTTATCCTGCCTGGGGGCATCCCACTTAAGTACCAGATCCCCGATCTTGAATCCCTTCTTCCTGACCTTCCTGTCAAAAGCCTGCTTGATCTTTCGCTGATGGTCCTGAATCCTGTCCACTGTCTGCTCCCTAGCCTGCTGGACCTCCACTAGCTGATGAATGCTTCTGATCATGTCACTGGGCTCTTCTTGATAATCCTGGAAGAATTTCACTACGGGAATGGCCAGCTAAGAAGGGAAGACGACTTTGGCTCCGTAGACTAATTGGAAAGGGGAGAGACCTATAGATCTCTTTGTAGTCACCCGATCAACCCATAGGGCAAATTTCAGCTTTGAATTCCAAGCCCTTTTGTTGTCTTCCAACAACCTTTTGATGATCCTTATCAGGCTTTTGTTGGAGGATTCCGCTAGACCGTTGCCCTGTGGATAATATGGGGTGGAGTGAATCAATTTGATCCCGAATTGTTCACAGAACTTGGTTAGTGGTTCAGACCCGAAAGCGACTGCATTATTAGTGACAATCTTATTTGTGCAGCCAAACCTTGTGATGAGGTCCTCCAAGAATCCAATGATTACCTTGTGCGAGGCACTCCTGGTGGGGATAGCTTCAATCCACTTGGTAAAGAAATCTGTAGCAGTCAGGATCCACCTGTGCTGCCCACTGGAGGCAGGGTGAATTTCTCCAATGAAATCTAGGCCCCATTGCTGGAAAGGCCCTGAAACCACCACCGGATTTAACGACAGAGACTTGAGCTGCTTCTTTCCTGCAAGTTTCTGACATTTGATATAGGCTCTGACCCTTTTGCAGACATCAGTGAACACAGTAGGCCAGTAGTATCCATCCTTGAGGATTTTGTGGGCTGTGTCTTTCCAGAAATGATGCCCTCCACACAGGCCGCTATGAAATTCAACCACGATCATTTCGACATCTTGTGGACTCATGAATTTTAAAATCACCCCCAGGGGGTCTTTCCAATATAACATTTGATCGATCAGGTAGTATTTGACTGCCTTGAGCTTTAAATCTCTTGCTTTGTTCCTTTCTAGGTCGTCTAGGGGCCGCAACTCTTGCAGAAAGTATATGACATCCTTATACGAAGGACATCGAGCTAATGGGGGCTCTCCTCGAGGGTTCATTTCAGACAACTGACTTTGTGGAATCCATGAGAATTCATTTATGAAACTTATCCCCATAGCTTGGTAGTTTGCTTCAGCCAACAGTTTGGCTAAACCTTGACCTTTGATCAATTTGGTGGGCCTTATTTCCAGGTCGAATTCCAGGATTTTGGCTATCCATTTACTCCTTCTCCCGTCTATGTCAGGATGAATAAGAATGTCTTTAACAACAGCTGAGGGGACATAGGCGATGATCTTTGACTGCAGGATGTAGGTTCTAAAAGCTTTGAGAGCTTTTACTAGAGCATAAGTCTACTTCTCCATAGTGTCATACCTGACTTCGGCATCCCTCAATGCTCGGCTGAAATAAGAAATAGGCTGCTCTAGCCCAATGTCATTTGTCTGTAATAAAACAACAACCACTGTGTCAGGTGAGGCAAAGGAGAAAATAAGGAAATCCTTTGAGTAGTCGGGACTGATAAGCACATGAGCTTCCGTCAGAGCCTTCTTGATTTTTTCAAAGGAATGTCGCAATTGAGGGGTCCACCTTACTTCATTCTCCTTTTTCAACATGGATGTTATAAGCTTTACCTCCTCGGCAAAGTTAGGCACAAACCTCCTCAGAAAATTAATTTTTTCGAGGAAAGATTGGACCTCCTTCTTGGACCTCGGGATTGATAAGGCTTGTATCGCCTCAACTCTGTTGGGGTCAATTCTGACTCCTTCTACTGATACTATGTGGCCTAGTAACTTTCCCTCCTGCATCGCGAACAGAGATTTCTTGGGGTTTAATGAAATGCCAAACTTTCTGCATTTCAAGAAAACCTTCCTGAGATGGTGACGGTGCTCCTTATCAGATTTTGAAAACACTGTGATGTCATCCAGATAAACGACCACAAATTTATCCTTTTCCCTGATGAAATCTATATCCATGGCACGCTGGAATGTTGCCCCTGCATTCATTAATCCAAACTGAATCTTAGCATACATGAATGTGCCCCATGGAGTGGTGAATGCTGTCTTTTCCCTGTCCTCAGGCATAACAGAGACTTGATTGTAGCCAGAGAATCCATCTATCATGGACATCCTGGAAGCTCCTGTTACCCTCTGCAGTATATGTTCCATCTTTGGCAAGGGGTAGTTATCTTTTCGTGAGCTCCTGTTCAGGTTTCTGAAGTCCACACAGAGTCAAATCTCTCCATTCTTTTTCCTTACTGGCACCAAGTTGGCCACCCACTTTGAATATCTCAGCGGTACAATGATCTGAGCTTGAAGCAACTTCTTCACTTCCCTCTCCATGATAGGCAGCAGCGTAGGATTGATCTGTCTCAGCTTCTTCCTAAATGACTTTGCATCTTCTTTTAATGGGATTTTATGCTCGATGACAGAAATGTCATATGTTTTGAGGTCTTCGTATGTCCAGGCGAAAACATCCGCAAATTCTCTCAAAAGTGCAATGTATTCAGACCTCTGCTCCCTTGTCAAATTTCTTGACAATTTGACATACTTGGGCTCACCCTCAGTCCCAATGTTACACTGAATAGTACCAACATCCTCCTCCAAGACTTCGCCCTTTAACGATACATCATTTCTATCAAAAAGTCTTTCCAAAGGAACCAGTCCTCTGGGAATATGGTTGCTGGGCAGCTGTACAATGTCACGCTCTGCAATCTTATTCAGAAAATTACCCCCATCGAGCTCTTCCTCTAAGACGACGTCTTGGTTGATGTGCATCTCTAAAAATTCTTCGACAGTCTCCAAGAACTTCTTGATCTCGAGATCATCCTCGAATACCTTCCAATATTTGACGTTGTCAGGTATGGAGGGCCTGTATTTTACTTCTACATCATATCTGCATTTAGGCGGCAAGGGAACTTTGAAACTACTTGCTGATGTAGCCAAGGAATCTGCCATCATGTTCTCCTCTCTTGGGACGAAAGAAATGTTAAACGCCAAGAAGAAACTGTCAACTAGGTCCCATACCTCATTTCTGTAGCTTCTGAGTCGAGGATGCTTATCCTGATAGGCGTTTCTGATCTGTTGGACCACCAGCTCTGCATCTCTGAACACTGCTACCTCCTGAATTCCCATTTCCTTCGCAGCTCTTAATCCCAGAACAAGAGCTTCATACTCTGCCACATTATTGGTAGCTTCAAATTCTAATTTGTATGACAAAGATATGGTTTCCTGGGAAGGTGACACAAAGACCACCCCAGCTCCAGCGCCTTCCCTGGAAGAGGCTCCATCAAAGAACATTTTCCAGACGGGGGTGATGGAGGGAGGAAATTTAGGGGAAATGGTGGGCTTCTTTCTGAGTTTGAGAGGAGGCTCAGGAGAATGGGTGAGTTGAAGCACACTGGAACCTAGATCAGTATCTAAGGCAAAAATGGGATCACATCAAGAAATTTATGCTAGCCATTAGACTCCAGAGTGTCGAACAGAAATATGTAGTATGGAGATTATTTCCTTATACTTTTGAGGGAAATGCCTCAACCTGGTATTTTGCTCAACAACCTCAAACCATCGTCTCTTGGGACAAGTTTGAAATTTTTTTTCTGGAAAATTTGGAGATGATAAATCTCCGGAAGTCTTGGTTATGGAACTCTCTAGCTTAAAAATGAACCCTAAAGAAAAAGTGAAAGACTTTAACCAAATATTTCTAACACTAACAAACAAAATCCATGTATATTCGATGCCTGCAGAAAGCCTAATTGTTGCATATTATACTAAGGCCATGCATAACAACATAGCCATATGGGTTAAAAGGTCCAAAAAGAACACGTTCTTACAAGTTTTTGAGGAGGCAAGTCAAATTAAGAAATATATATTGAGCTTAAAAGATAATCTAAGTAGTGAAGCTGAAACAACTTCTTCTTCTAAGAAGAAAATAGAAATTCTCACTAGGCCTCCTCAACCTAAAAATCAACAAGAAAAATTAGACCTGGAGAGCTTGTAGAAAGCTTTCTAGAAACTGTCCAATCAGGTTGTTGACTTGAAACGATCCGGCGAGGAGGCATATACAAGCAAATGAAGTTTCAAACCTCCTTTTAGAAATCCTTTCCCTCCAAACCTGCCAAACCCGACCACATAAGGTTTAAATTTTGAAAGTTTACAGTATGCTTTGCAAATGATATTAGAAGCGCATGACAATTCTGTTTCTGTTCCTCCTGAAAATTCTGATGATACAGTTGAGGAAGAGGTACCAGAAGAGGAAGACTCATCTCCTTCTTCTTTTGGGCACTTGTCAGGCAGTATTTTCGAAGAAAATTTTGAAATTGTCCACCCCTACAACACTAGGAGTAAAACACAAAACAAGCCTCCACCCAAAACAAGTAAGAATGTGTTTCCAAAACAGTCAAAGCAAACTGAAATTAGACAAAGCCTAGCTGCCCCAGTTTTAGAGTATGATTTAATTGAAGATTTAAAAAAATTAAGGGAAAATAGTTCTGTTTTTGAACTGCTGAAATTTCCTCTTATTTTGTAGAAAATGCTTCAAAGCATTGCTGAAAACAATAAAAAGAATGATGTTAGAAGCAAAAAATCAGTAGAAAGTGACTTAAATGTAGCTAAAAATGTCCCAACTAAAAATACATCTGAACATCAAGATAAAAGGGACTTAGCAGAAAAAACTGTAGGAAACCTAGATAAAGCTGTTTTAGGAACAACAATAAAAAATCAGCAGAATTCTGCTGTTTCCGCATGAAAAAATGTACCATTTTTATTGACTTTTGATAATTTTAATAGGAATGTACATAATTGCATGGTTGACTCCCGTGCATCATCAAACGTGATTCCTTTGTCTATATGCCATAAAATTAACGCAGCAGTAAAACCTTATGATCTAAAAATTATTCATCTAGATCGAACAAATGTTAAAGTGGTCGACGAAATTAAAAATGTGCTGATTAGATTATCGTTCAATTCCAAAGTTCATCAAATAATTGATATTATCGTTGTTGACATTTTTGAAGTTTATGGTCTGTTTTTAAGCACAAATTGGTCATAAAAGCTACACGGTTATTTTGCTACAGACTGGTCTCATTTACGGTTGCCTGAAAATGGACATCCCAATAAGATCAGAATAAACAAAGAACGTTACCTCAAACATAATGTGACATATCTGAATGATCCAAATGAGCCTTTCGTTACCACTGCAAATTCGATTGAAATGCAGGGAATGAATATCTTTTTTGGTAATTTCATGACTGGAATTTCATCTATCATTGATCCAGAACAACAATCTGAAGTAACAACCTATACTCAGGCACCAGTTTCGTCGAATATGCCAAATATTGCTAATGACGTACAAATCTGGTCCCTATATTTTGATGGATCCAAATATCGAGAAGGGGCATGTTTCAGTTGTGTACTCATCGACCCTACAGGTAATAAAACATTCATTGCTTTTTTATTAGAGTTTGAATGTACTAACAACAGAACAACATACAAATCACTTCTGTAGGGACTTCATAAAGCACTAGATATGGACGTGCAAAATTTGCTAGTATTTGGTGATTCAAAAATCATAGTCAAACATGTAAGAAACACAATACGTTGTTTTTCACCACATCTGAAGAGTTACAAAACTGAGGTATGGAGTTTAATTCATAAATTTCTAGCATTTAATATAAATTCCATTCCTAGGATGAGTAATTCAGAAGATGATTTACTAGCCAATGTTGCTTCCAAATTGTTGCCCGCTGAAGGTCTTTCTCCTAATGCATTCTAGGTCGAATTGTTATTCAAACCATCGATTTTGGACAACATCACAAATTGGAGAGTATTTGATGATGATCAATAGATCATCAACTTTCTTCATATGGAAGACACCTTCCAGGATGCAGTTATTGATGAAGCACTCATGATGAGAATCTCTGAGATTTCATGGTAATATTCGATCCTCAATCTCTAGAATCATCATCCGATCTTGTAAACTCTATCCCCAAATCTGTTGTGATATTAGAGAAATTTTATGACTTGCATGACAAGTTTAGAGGGGTAGTCAATTGCAAAACTAATAGTTCCTCTTTGATCCATGAAACTTTTAATTTAGGAACAAGAGATAATTCTCAAAATATTAATTTGGGAAAGGGATGTTCGGAGCAAGAAAGATCCACTTTCATAAAATTATTTAAAGAATTTAAATATGTATTTGATTGGATGTACGACGACTTGAAAACTTTTGATCCAAACATCATACAACATATAATCCCTATGAAACCCTAGACTCAGCCTTTTCAATAGAAATTGAGGAAAATGCATCCTAAATTGGAACCTACCGTTGAAAAGGAACTGAATAAATTACTAACTGCAAAGATAATTTTTTCGGTTAGGCATACTCAATGGGTATCTAACTTAGTCCCTGTAAGGAAGAAAAGTGGTGAAATTCGACTTTGTGTCGATTTTCGAAATTTAAACCAAGCATCTGATAAACAAAATTACCATGTTCCTCCAATGGAACAAATTCTACAACAGGTGTCTGGTTCCGAGAGACTATATTTATTAGATGGTTTTTTGGGATACAACCAGGTCCTTATGTCTCCTTCAGACCAGCTTAAAACCACCTTTCGTACCCCGTGGGGCACTTACACCTACAGGAAAATTCCTTTTGGACTAATAAATGTTGGTGCCACTTTCCAGAGAGAAATGGATATTGATTTTCGTGGACTCATTAACCAGTTAGTTGTGGTCTATCTTGATGATGCCACTGTCTTTAAAAAAAAAAAAGAAATATCACTTGTCCCACCTTAGGGATATCTTGGAACGATGCCGCAAGTTCAGCATATCTCTCAATCCCAAAAAATCAGTCTTTATAGTAGAGCAAGGAAAACTGCTTAGGTTTATAGTGTCTAAGGATGGAATGATTATTGATCCAGAGAGAACCCAAGTGATTGATAAACTTCCTCCTCCTTCTTCCAAAAAGGCCATGTAATCATTTTTGGGTAAGATTAATTTTGTCAGAAGATTTGTCCTGAGTTTCTCAGAAATGGTTAGACCTCTACAAAATCTAATTAAAAAGGATGTTTTGTACTGATGGGGACCACAAGAAAGTTAGGCTTTCGATGCAATTAGAAAAACAATAATAGAAGCACCTTCCCTAATGAGTCCTGATTTTATCTATTTATCTCCCCCAAACAAAGCTCAGGAAGGATAGCAATTAGAATCTTCGAGGAGGAGAAGATTCCTTTTTTAAAAAGTTGAATGATTGAGATCTATTCAGGAGGATCTAGGGTCTTTTTTCACCCTTAGATATGGATAAGTGGCCTAGGGTTTAACCCTGTAAGTCTTTAAGACTTTGCACATTCGGAGAAGTCGTAGATCAAGTTTAAAAGGAGGAATTATCGAGGATCAAGATCTATGGTCAAGATCCATTCATGATTTTGTAGGATCATGGATAGTCGTTGGATTAGGAGGAGATGCATGCGGGTTAATCGGTGAATTCCTTTAGACTTTGTGCATTCGGAGAATTTGGCATGTGGAGAAATCAGGACCCCCGAAGTCCCAAAGGCCGAAGTGAATCGTGGTCGTCCAAAATCTGAGGACACATGTCAGCAGATCATGTACTTCAGGGGATTAACATTTCACCAAAAGTAGGAGTGGAGGACTCCCGAAGTCCTGAAGGCCAGATTTCATTCTGGCTGTCTATCGTAAAGGACACGTGTCATCAGATCAGGCAGTCTGGAGGATAGATACTATTGTTGGGGAAAAAAACCCTACGGACTAGCAAATAGAGTTCATACTTTGCATGCAGATATGACCGAATAGAAATTACTTTCTACCTTCATCCCTAGATTTAAATCCCCTTTTCTTAGTAAATGCATGGAAATATCAACCTACCTCGTTACCGTCGTTTGATGTCGATCCTTTTTTGTGCTTGATTACTTGTTCGCAATACTCCTTCCAAAGCTGACCTGCATTCAAGACGAGCAACAACTATGCATGCATACTACTTATATACTCATGGGTTAGAAATCAAACGTAAACTAATCAAACCATAAAAAGTTCATGAATTGGGACGGGAAAAGCATTCTCTTTATTACTTAAAATGAGTCAACTTACAAAAGTTGATACCGGCCACCGCTCCTTGAACCTGATCCTGGGCTCCTCTTCTTCTGTCCTTCAACTGCTTTGCTTTAAATCTCCTTTGGTATTAGGAAAGGATAAAGGGTTGGGACAATGGAATACGTAAATGGACAGAGTTTCTTTGCTATATTTTTCCTCCTTCCAAATGGTACCCCTACCCCTTCTTTTATAGGCTAGAAGGAGCTAGATATTTGGACGAACCCTCGACCATGCATGGCTAGGAGTTTCAGTTAACTCACCCATAGCTTTTTGTTCCATTGGCAACTTTCCTTTTTTCATGCTTTTGTCGGTCCACGCGGGCTGTTTTGGGTCAGCCAGTGTGTACACGTGTGCAGTAATGGATTAGGGCGCGTGGGCCTTTATTCAAAAGGATTTTCAGAGAGTTGTTCAGCAGTGTTTTGGCAAAGAAGGGCTATGAGTTGGCCTGATGCCAGGTAAGCATGTGTGGTGCAATTTAGGGTTATAACAGATACTCTGGGAGAATAATGGGAAGAAGAGGTAGATCTCTCTGGAGTCCTGAATTCTGGAGTAGATCTGGACCGTTGATTTCAGGAAGGGTATGTGGCAATAGATCTAGAGGTCTGACACTTCAGAGAAAATGTAGTGTGGTGTTGTGGAGACTTGTGGAGGCCTGAAGCCCCAGAGTTAATACCAACCGTCTGTTGGAGAGGATGCGTGGCATAAGATCCCACAATCTGGGAACTCGACCCTTCATCGAAATCAAAGTGTTGTGCAGACAAGGAGAAAATCACTGAAGTCCCGAAAAACATCTTGGTCATCGATCTAGGAGGGGACACGTGGAGTCAGGAGAACTTGTTCGACATTTCTGCGTCGAGAGATATAATGTGTCGTGTTGTTTGACGACCAACCAAATTCACAGAAGCCCTAAAGGAATTGATCTGGACCGTCCATTTGATCGAAGATTGTGGACCACCGATCTGAGACTCAGCGAAAGCGCTTTTCGACGATACAAAAAAGTTGTGGAAAAAAAGAGTTGTGAAGAAAATCGCCGAAGCCCAAAATATATAATCTGGGTCGTCGATGTCATAACTCATTGTGGACGGTCAATCTAGCCACCTAGTGTTCGACAGTTCGGGGAATCTGTATTAAGAGATAAGAGGAACCAACAGTCCCGAAGTACCGAAACTTTCAGGGTTTGAAGCTTTGTGACACAGTTTTTTCCCTCGATTTCCATGGAAGCTTTGTAAGCGCTCGGGGTCTCCCGAAAATGAGAATTACACTTGAGAAGAAGGTTTAAGGACCTGTTCATTAGTATTTTGGGCTCGGAGGGAGCCTACGAGCTAATTTAAGCTCCCGACTAGAACGATCCTAGATCGAGAGGTCATGCAGACCCCGATTGAGGGAGGGGGTCTACATCACCATGCATTGCCTTTCCTTTCCATTCCATGCTATGCCTTTCCTTTCCATTCCATGATATGCCTTTCCATGCCATGCATTGTCTTTCCTTTCCATGCCTTGGTTTGCCTTTCCAAGCCATGCCTTGCCTTGGAATTCCATGCCATTCCTTTCCTTTCCATGCCATGCCTTGCCTTGCCATGCCTTGCCATGCCTTTCCTTTCCATGCCTTGCCTTGCCATGTCATTCTTTGCCATGCCATGTCATGCCTTTCATTTCCAAGTCATGTTATGACATGGAATGACAAGGAAAGGAATGGATTGTTAAGACAAGGCAAGGCAAGGCAAGGCATGGCATGGAAAGGAAAGGCATGTGATGGCATGGCATGTCAAGAAAAGGCAAGGAATAGCATGACATGGAAAGTCATTGCATGGCATGGCATGGCATGGAAAGTGAAGGAAAGGAAAGCATGTCATGGAAAGGCAAGGCATGGCTTGACAAGGAAAGGAAAGGCATGGAAAGGCAAGGCAAGGCATGGCATGGCACGGTAAACCAAGGGATGACATGGAATGCCATAGAAAGTGAAGGAAAGGAAGGTCATGGGATGTGAAGGAAAGGCATGGCAAGGCAAGACATGGCATGGCATGGCATGGAAAGGCAAGGCATGGCTTGGAAATACATTACTTTCTATGGTGTGTCATGAAATGTAACCTCAAAACCTTTGTTTGTAGGTGGAAAATGATACCCATTCTAAAATCTAGTTTCCATGTGAACTCTCTCATTGTATTGATCAAAATCAATAAGTTTAGTGGACATCATGGAAGAACGAATAAATGTTATTAATAATTGTTGGGTTTAACAAAATTTACATATACCCACTACACAACCTAAACAAACACATGAGTTCATTAATGAGTCATTGACTATTCTTTTTGGCATTTATGAAGGGTTACACATAAATCAAATTATTTTATATATGTCATGCATAGAAAGAGGGGAATAATGTGTGCACCCTAGAAAATGGTCAAATTATGGATTGAATCAACCAAGAAACTAACAACTAGGCTTCTCAAATGAATCTCAAGGGAAGGCTAGGGTTTGAAGAGCCCAACTTGCAACAACCTGAGATAAGACATCGGTAGGTGCATGTACTTCATATTCTAAATATATATGAAGTGTTTGGGTTTTCCAAATGTTGTGTACTTGCATAATTGAATTTTAGCTTATGTCATCTTCATAATTGAGTAATTCTAGTACTAGTTATGGAGGTTAATTTGACATAACATTAAGATGATATTGTTAGGTGATTTACACTTATGTAGAAGATAAATGAGAGAAATTTATTTCTATAATAAAGTATTGTAATATACCATTTCTTAGGTCACAATATTTTCAAGTGACCACTATTTGAGGGTGTATTGTCATTGGATTTAGATGGAGATCATTCAATAGGTAGTCCATATTGTTGGTTGTGAGTTAGAATATGGATATCCACAA